>FIZR01010688.1:0-14371 GCA_900060175.1 Ferrisia virgata | reverse complement strand
AATTTTGGACATGGATTTAGACTTTTTTTTTTTGAGAAAAGAGGACTATGAGTGACTGCAGTGTGGCCTATCCGGATTCTTGCTAGTATTTTAAGACTTTGTCAGTGAAAACCAAGCTATTACGGTTTATCGACCTGCAGCGGTTGCGAGGGAGGGAGGTATGTAGAAAAAATCCGTTTCAAGGGTCCTAGAAGACCATTAGGCCATATCAGATATTTATTTTTAGTTTATCTCACTCCATTTTTTTTCCCGAAGCTAAAAAATTTTTTGCTCAGCTTGATACCATCGACCAAAATCCATCAAATTTTGGGGATAGGTTTCGATTGGAGGGTCAATTGATATTCTAGAGTGGGGATGATTTCGAGTCAAAATTCAGTTGTGCACAAATTTGAGGGAGCGGGTGCTTTAGGGACTAAAATTGAAAATATTGTTCCTTTTTCGAGCAATCGATAGGCAATCCAAAGTTGTATAACATATCCAAAAATCAGCTTCCCAAGTTAATTAGAAAGGGCGATACGAGGAGTTTACTCTTTTTCACCTTGAATAAGAGCTGTCTCACCTATCTCCCCCGCCCCTCCAATGGAACAAGGAATTTTAAATTTTGCGTATTGAGTTAGTAAGGGTCCTAGATTTGCGTTTTGGGGATATCGACTTTTTAGCATCATTGCAGCCCCTCACAGCCCTAAAAATGCTGTTTTTTGGTTGTTTTCCTTATTTTTTTAGTTTGTTTCTCGTATAACTCCTCTCTAAATTGAGCTACGAATTTGAAATTTGGTACGTAGATTTAGTACAGGCCTTAAATATGCATTTCGGTGATTTCGACTTTTCAGCCTCATTGTAGCTCCTTACAGCCTCAAAAATGTAGTTTATTTGGTCGTTTTTTTTTTTATTTTTTTAGTTTCCTCGCGTGTCCCCCCCTCCCCTCCAATTGAGCTAGGAAGCTGAACTTTGGTATGTAGTTTTAGTATAAACTCTAGATGTATCTTTTTATGGTGTTGTTTTGGGGGGGGGGGGGCTCATTGAACCTCCGCCTAACCTTACCACTGATGAGGAAAAAATGTAAATAAGTAAATTAGTACCTGACGCAGTCAAAAATAATCTCAATGATTCTAGAATCGTAAAACGGATTTATTAATACACCCCTTTCTTCGTATCCTCTGTTAGTCGATAATATCCAATAGCCGGATTTTCTTCGATTACCTTTTAGATAACGTATTGTAGCCATTTTAAACTTACTGGGCCCGTTTTACGAAAAGTAAAAGCAAAATAAAAAACACCAGATTTTCGATGATCATCTCCCACGTAGCATATGAATATTTTAATCATATTTTGACCCATTAATTTATTCGTTTAGGCATTTAAAACGCAAATCGCTAATGTGGGACATTTTGGAAAATTGTGAAGAATAAATTATTCGTACGTTGAGTATTGAATTTCGTTGTCAACGTAAAGCTATACACTTATTACATGTCGTTTACCAGCGTACAATTTTCTAATAAAAACGAGTAATTAGTTTACTTTTATTATACGTATGTAAAAGAGTAGATATCAATATTAGTGTGCGACTGTGACTTTACCGCACGACTAATAAATTTTATAAATACGTGGAATATTTGCCCGAAGTATGTTAAAAACAAAACTACCAGCATCGCAGTCGTCGATATGGTACCCTTTTATACCACCTATCCAAAACCAAAACAACTATGTAACTTACACCTGGTATAATAAGCTAAATGAGCGAAAAAATCGACGCCAGAATGTAGAAGACGAAGACAATATTTACTATTACGCGTAAAACGAGAACTGTATAGCCAGAACTAACTGAGTAATTTATTTTTGGTGAAAACAAAACGAATAAAAGTGCATAACCGCATAGCTTGTAAGCTTACTTATATCGCGTAATGGTATGCAACGACAAAGAAACACTGTGTAAGGAAGGAGTGAAGAGAGCTAGCCGGGAGGAATGGACCGGAGGTAGACATACTTAGAAATGAAATACACAGTGCATAGCGATGTAGATAGGTAGGTAGGTAGGTAGGTAGGTACCTATTATAGTAAAGTTGATGCGAGAGGAGTAGAACTTTGAGAGCTGCTGCGTAAAGAGATGTATCTGTCTGTATTATACAAGTGTAGTGTAGTGTAGTAGTACAACTATACCAAGTATACGAGGAGTATTTTTAGAGTAGAAAATCAATATTACTCTCACGTCGATGATTCTGCGTTTATTGGGCGGCGGGCTTCGGTATATACGGCCACCTTTTTTATGCAAGCTATGCTACACCAGTATCATACCTATAATACCCTAGACAACAAGCAGCCAGTTTTTTTTTTCCAAAATCAAAGCGTAACTTGTGCGAATTTTTTGAAAAATTCTATAGCTATACGGAATGTATTATAAGAAATCGTATAAATAAAAATGATGTAAAAAAAAAAAAGGTAAATAAAAACGAACGGATATATCGCCGTGTCGTGGTCGAATACAACAATGTTGCACGCATTCGTGAATACTCTAATTAGCCGGCGTCATATTGTAGCAGTCATACCAGTGTGGTAATTCATGCTTGTGCATTAAAAAATATACACACGTTGCTGTGTAGTGTGTACATTCAAGAAAATATACACATAATGTACTTAGCAATTCGCAGCATATTAGGCAACGTCGCTCAAATCGCCGATGCTCGTAATCAGATAGCATTGGAAGGGGCAACTGATAAGTTTTCATGCCAATTTTAATGTCTATGTATTAACAACTGTGATGTAATTAACAACCAGGGAGTCGTCGTTTTTTTATGATTTTATATATCACGATATAGGCTGGCTGGCTCGATCTGTACTTTCTTAAATGGGAGGAAAGTAGGAGACGTAATTGACATTGTTGTCCTTTAGCAAAGCTCCCGAAGCTCGACTCAAGTAGGCTTATTTTTTTATTGTAAAAATCGACGGCTACATGGACGCGTGACTTGTGATTTACTTTCCATCGTTAAAAAAAAAAACAATCACTCGTTCATTATTTGTAATTGTAGGTAGTAGGCAGCTTAGCTTGGTAGGTAGGTACATACTACATACATATATACGTCGATACATGTGGAAAATGGTAATGAAATACGTACTATAATTATACTGTACGAGTATATCGACGTAATACCAGTTATCAGCAATTATTATCACCTTATCAGCTTCACTGTTCGTTCTGTCTGTCAGTATGAGATGCTAACGTACGATATTTTGTATATTTTGAGTAATGTGTGCGTGCGTGTGTGTGTGTGTGCGTGTGTGTGTGGTGCAACTTACCATACCACGATATGAAAGATTTATTCGCTGAAATGTAGATGTAGATAATTCAGCGTATAGAAGTAGGTAGGTTAGGTACCTATCTACATTTGTGGGTAAATATTGTCCGCATATGAATTTCACTTGTCAGCTAGGACACGAAAGGGAATTTTCTTCTGTCAACGAACACAATGTTTTGAATTGTGATTTTAACGTTGTGTTAGTCGCAAAGGAGCTTTAGTCGCCGCACCCATAGAGGTTTTCTCCAGGTTTGCTAAAATCTAAACAACCCGGAGGAAACCTCAATGGGTGCGAGTAAAATCCATATACCTCCGGAGGAAACCTCCACGGTGCGACTAACGCAAGGTTTTAGCCCATATGAGCGTTTATAGGATTCACTGTGGAGTTTACCTACTCATACCTCGTTGGACATACTCGTCGTAATGTTACTCTGTGTTTTAGAATTTCTATTAATGGCAAAGGGAGGGGTGGAGGATTCAAATGTCGTTTAAAAATTGGAATAGAAAGAATGGAAAGAACGAAATTATTGGAATAAATAAGATAGGTATTAGATAACTATGCCTACTAGGGTGAGACTAATTTTGTTTTCTTTGAAAATGGGCTGCTATGGGGGAAGGGTTTACAATGGTTGCGAAATGATAGCAAATTAATGTGGTGAAAATTTCAGCTTACCAGCTCAATTTTTTCAACTTGCAAACTGATTAAAAATTCAAAATTACAATTAGGTATTAAAAGCATTTTCATCAAAATTTTATCGCTGCTGAAAAATTTTCACTTTTTTCCATATTTTTCATTTATTTTATTTTATTTTATTTTATTTTTTTGTAAATGCGGCGTTTTGTATTTTTTACGATTTTCTGGAAAATTGTGAACGAAATTTTTTCTCAGGAAATGCCCTCCTGAATTGGATGTAGGATATCAGTTTTAGATGACAAAGTATGCGTAATATTTCAACTTCATCTCCCGCACATGATTTTTCGGGGGAGCTTAAAGAATGGGGTTTTTGCGTTTTTTCCAAAAAAATTTTTTTGCATTATTGAAAATTTTTCTCAACAAATTCTTAACGAAATGAGCCAAGTACACTTTAATTACGTCTATTTAAGGTTGGTTTTCATCGCTTGTGCTCTTTTTATGGGTTCTCAAACGGAACCCTCTCATTTAGAAATGCAGTATAAATGGTTCCCCCTCCCAAAAAAAGGAGGAAATGAAAATTGCATTTAAGGGTCTCAAATAGATGATATATGTCCCCTTCAATATTTTTTTTTAGAGAAGTATTTTTAAAATTTTTCACAAATTTTATTTCAAAAGGCGTGAAAAATAACCATTTTTGAGTGCTCGTAAGAAATCGGCTGTGAAAGGTAAATTTGAAATATTGCTGTTTTAAGTATCCAAATTCGATGTCCTACATCCATTTCGGGGGGGAGGGGTAGTATTAAGAAATTTCCTTTATAATTTTTTAGAGAATTGTGAAAAAGCATAAAAAGTGACATTTTTAAAAATCCCCGAAAAAAGGGAAATGAGGAAAATTTGGTAAAAACGATGATTTTGAGTACAAAATGTGTAATGATTCTGTTTTATTAAAATGGTAAAATATTGATTTCGAGATTTTTGTTGTGAATTGTGCCAAAAGGTTCCAATGAGCGCCCACTAAAACCTCACACATCTACCCCTTGAGCTTCCCCGGCTCTCCAGGGAGTGGGGTGGGGTTGGCACATGTTCTAAAATTCAAGTTAATGATAGTAGAAATAGATTCCAGATAAAATTCCCATCAAAATGATACCAAACTTGACCCATTTTACTCCAAAGGGGCACCCATGGTGGAGGAATAGAAATGACGTAATTTCGAGCTGAAAATTTAGCACAAAATTTAAGAATTACCTCCGAAAATGTTCTTGAAAACTAAAATACGGTATCCGCAGGGTGCGAAGAGGGTTCTACGCTTTAGTCTTACCCGGAGGAGTGAGAATTGCCAGCTATTTTAGGTGATGGTAAAAATTTAATTATTTTTGGGCGCAACTGTAAGACTTTGTAACTCCTCAACTTTCAGGCGTACAAAACTCAACTAGGTGTACATGCCTGAGATTTTAACTCAACTTTCCGAATATCGTATTGAAAATATTATTGAAGTACCTGTGTTTGAGCTGGATGCAAAGTCTACGTTTTTGGGTATTTTTCTATGATCGAAAATCGGAGGGCAGGGGTAATTCCAAATTTGGTGCAGTTTTCTTAATCGGATCTGAAAAGTAACGTTATATTTGTGTACAGCGAGGTTTACTTATATGAAATGCACTCCAAGAACGTACTAATTTGCTGTATATGAATTCTCGACTGGGGTTGAAGCCTCAAAACGTCCTCCCCCAACACCCTATTGGAAATATGGAATTTTTCAACCTTCAAGAACGTTTTCAGAGGTAGTTCTTAGATTTTGTGCTAGAGTTTCACCTATTTTAGGTGATCGTAGGAATTACGTCATTTTTGCTCCTCTCCCTGGGTCCCCTTTTTGAGTGAATGGGTCAAGTTTGGTGTCATTCTGACAGGAATTTTATCAAGAATCTATTTCCGCGATAATTTTATCCCTAAACTGTTTACTTTTCAATATTTTAGGCAAAACTTGAATTTTGAGACTCGTCCCCCCTCCTACCCTTCCGGAAGCTCAAGTTTTAGGGGGTGCTTATTTGGAACTTTTAGAACAATTTACAACAAAAATCTCGAAGGTACCAATTTTTGTCTAGTTGAGTACTTTTTTTATGCTAGTTTTCCTAGATTATTTAATTTGTTTTGAAAATTGATAAAGATGAATTAGAAAACTAAAAATTTTACCATACGATTTTGAAGTTATTTCGAAACTATTGTGCCCTTCACCGTTTGCAGATTTCCAAAAAAAGCAAAATTCGCCCCACCCTAGTATAGGTACTTGCCTAGTACCTACATTTTATAAGAAAATGCGAATAAAAAAATATATTTTTTCACCAATTTGATAAAGTTTAATCTCGTTTGTCCCGAGTACCTCCTCTTTTTTTATCGTCCCCCATTATTGTTATTATTATTATAATTGTTGTTATATGAAAAATGCTCTCAATTTGTTTTCATTTTTCAAATAAAAAATTCACCGTTCTATTCTATTCTCGACATTCTCGTGTCGAATAAAAATTCATCATTTCTTTTTCTGGTGATAAACTAATGTTGTCTAATGTAAATAATATACGAACGCGAATACTTTTTTTTTTTATTATGTTCGAGTTGTAAATTAAATGTAATTAATTCGTAGTTTGAAACGTATTCGAGTTTTCAATTTACAAAATAGTAATGAAAATTATTTCGAATGTGAATTCAAGATTTCAAGGTTGCTATAAAAACTTGAGACGTATTTACTTGAATTTTTTTTCATTCGCATTTTTAAAGTAATGCCAAGTTTGAAGTTGATTTTTTTCCACTTGGTTATCGTAACGTGAATGCGAATTGTAAAAAATTACATTTTATTAATTTAAAACAGCAGTTTTTTGCACCAATGAGAATTGAGAATAATAGTTGATTAGAATTTGATAAAGTGGTGTACTTGTTTTTGTGTATAGAGAAGTGCTTAGGTGGAGCGAGAATGATGATTGTTTCAATTAATATTCGTTTTGTTTTGAGCTCAGTTTTTTTTTCAAATTGTTATCAGGTGCAACCTTATCAGTATTGTTTTGTTCTGCTGTAAATTCCCTACAACTTTCATAATTGATTTTTTTTTTCGTGCAAGCCATAAGTAGGGATCAGCGAGTATAAGGCGATTGACTTTAAATTCTGATGTTGCCCTCGATATAAAAGCTTTCCATCGAAATTTTTGACCCTTTACTCCCACCAATTACAATCTAATTGCGGTCTATAAGTGGAAATTTTATTTGTGATATGCGTCTTTATAGGCGTAAATGGCAGCTAGGTTAATTCTGTGTAAAAATAATCCAAATTTGGTCGTGGCAGTTCTGATTTTATTCAGTTTTTTGTAAGTTGTTCTCTAAATTAAATCTTTTTTTTGTAGTTTTGTAGAAAATTGAAAGGAGCATCGAAATCAATAGTCAAAACTTTCAAAGTTCAAACTTTTAATGATAAGTGCAGACGTTCAATACTGTCATTTGAAAGACCTGCTAAAATTACCGTTATGAGATGGTTTTATGTTCATTTTTGACCGATCAATTTTCAAAATGAAATCTGGACACTCTCGAGTGTAGGGGAGGCTTACAAAAGTACTTAATTTTGGTCAAAATTCAGAAAAATTAAAAATTGAACAGGTATATCGATTGTTGCGAATTCCAGGACGCTAGGTTCGAATCTCCACCTAATTTTTTGATCCAATCCCTTTAAATATCACCACAAGCCTGGGGTTAAAATTCAAAAAAAGGAAAAAACTGAATGACGTATCGATTTCTGCTAATTTAAAGTCGCTAAGTTTGAGTATCTACTTATTGTTGTGATACAACTCGACCTTTCAGTGCCATCTAATCCCTAAAAAAATGTGAAAAATGTATAAAAAAATTAAAACAGCTTTTAGCATATCGAATCCTTCTAATTGTGATGTGTTGAGTTTGATTTTCGACTTAATTTCTGAATTTTCATCCTCTACGCTATGCACTGACCATCCACTTCCTTTCTAGAAAATTATGAAAAGAGCGATTTTATGCGATAACGTGTGGTTCTGTAGTGGAAAATTTTGCACGAAATATTTGCATTTTTTCAAAAAAAAAAGTATTAAAATTACAAAGCTATACGACGAGAACTATACCGATATAATTTTAACGATGAATTTCCCATTCGAAATTCTAGAAGGTGACATGTTTAGACCTAATACATACTCGACTCGTATATAAATATTCATTTATTTCAGCCGGAGGCTGGATTCGACACTCGATGACCTTGCTTCAAAATGCCGAAACTTTCCACAAATGAAAAGTCATTTCGATGAATTATTTGATCCGATTGAATTTTGTCTATTGCCTCTCTATTTATCGTCGTGGATTTTAAATTTATGAATAGGTAAATTGTTGACAGTATGGCATTTGGTATTATCAGGTACAGATCCGGTAACGATACCATATTACTGTCTCTTTTGTCTTATTCTGTCTGTTATTATTTCTAATATTCGTCGAAATGAACTACAGATGAAATTTCGTTTGAAATAAATGATGAATTAACTGCTGATTAATGTGAGAGATAAGATGTGATTATGTTCTGTTCGATAAATTAATTTGATTTTGAGAAAATCACCTGTAATTGGAATAATGATGAACTCTCCTTGATTCATTACTACTTTATAAGTATAGTTTCTGTATCATGTGCGATTTCATCATTATTATACAAATCTGTTCCACTGTCGTGATAAAGCGTCCATGGTAAAAAAATTATATTAGAGTCGAATTTCTGAAAATCAACTGAGAAATTGAAAAACCCATAAATATCTTTTTAAAAAAAATTCCAGGCTCCTTTTACTGTTAAGAAAATTTTAGTTTCCCAAAGGTCAATGACAGTATAAGTTTTAATGAATTTATATTGACAATTTTTTCGAGACCAGAACTAAAAAACAAAATAATTATGGTCGCCAGAATACATTCTAAAGACATTTACATAGTTTGGACTAGTAAGTCACTTGAAACGTTCGTATTTTGAGAAAATATAGCAGACCAGCTTAGGAGTACTACGAAATTTTATCTTTTTTATGCACTTTTTCCCTTGATTTATTACTTTTCCATAAAATGCAGAAAATTTTGGTTTTTCCCTGTTTTAGCCTTGAAAAAATATCGTTACTCGCATATATCGCCTACAAATTGAGCTAAGAGGTTAGAATTTGGTACGTAGATTTTTTAGAGTTCGTAGATGTAACTTTTGGAGATTTCGACTTCTCAACCCGATTACACCCCCTTATAACCTCCAAAATGCATATTTTTGGATAATTTTTCTAATTTTTGGGAATTGTGTTTCGTATATTTTCTTTTCTACCTCCTCTAAAATAAGCTGCAAGGTTGAAATTCGGTGTGTAAATTTAGTACGAATCCTAGATTTGTCATTTTTGGGCTTTAAGTTTTCAGAAAAATTGAATCTCTCCCTTACAGCTACGAAATTGTATTTTTTGAGAAATTTTTCTCATCTTTCGAGTTTGTGCTTCCCATATCTGCCCTCCAAATTGAGGTATAGGGTTGAAATTCAGTGTATTAATTTATTAGGCATCGTAGATGTGCTTTTTCGGGGTGTTACACTTTTGAGCTCCATTACAAACCTTATAACTCCCCTTTAATAGGGGTTCTATGTGTGCCCTTTGGGTATTTCAGCTATCCACTTCAATATCTACTTGTTATCCTGTATTCCTATCACTGTTCAAGAGAAAACCTCCCAGAACGCTACTTTTTTTATTCCATGAGTGAACAATATTCGAATATCATCTTAATTCATGGAAATCTGACTCAAAAAGCATCGCTTTTTATTACCTAAAGAGATGTACTCTCAGTCCAATCAAATTGACGCAAAAAGTAACGAAACAAAGGAAAAATTTATGGCCAAATTTTTTTTCATAGGATAGCAGTACTCCACCGTTCACCCCCTAAACAACATGTCCAAAATCGACTGAAATCAGGCTAGTGCTTTGTCCCCAATATTCCATTTGTAGCCCAAAAACAGGTTTTTTACCAATAACTGTGCCCAATTTTGTTCCTAAACGCGATAGAGAAAAAAAGTCGTATCAAAAAATGTAGCTGGTCGAATTTCGAATTAAAAAGGTTATCACATATTTTTTTTGAAAATCGGTTGAAATACTTTAAGATGTGTTTGAAGAGGACGCGATACGCGCTAACGTGATATTCCGCGTAATGTTTCTGTCGCCTCGCGAGAGCCAGCGGCCAACGTTCGTTGACGGACGGGCTCAATTCTCTTTCAGCGTACTTAAAACAAACCACATGGACTAAATGCTATGTTACGTCATGTTAAAGAAATAATTATTATTTGAATAAAGATGCAATATGCCTTTTATATTGTAAAATTACTTTAATCTTATAAAATAAGTAGATTTATTCTCATCAGAATTTTCACAACTATCTGACTCCGGATCATTGATATTCTCTTCTAATTCAACATGAATCAGATCGGCTATGAGAGATGAAATTGAAATAATAAATTTAGCCATCTAAAGTTGGGTTATCCTACATTCATTTCAGAGGGGGAGGGGGGTTCTCAAAAACATTTCCGTTATAGTTTTTCAGAAAATCTTGAAAAAAATTAAGATGTCACACATTTTAAAAATAGATTAATGATGATAACTTGCTACCAACGTTTATTTTGAGTTTAAATATCAGTAATAATTCCATTTTCAAATACAAATTTCAAAAATAATTTTTTTCCCGATTTTTGGAAAAATTTTTGAGCTTGAAGTAAGTTCTGCAGATTGAAAAAATTGAGTTAAAAAGCTGAAATTTTTACCACATTATTTTGAAGTCATTTTACAACTGTTGTAACCGCACCGTTTGCAGATGTCCAAAAAAAAAACGAAATTTGGACCATCTCCTGTTTAGGTGTGTTGAAAAAGAACTGAGCCCGCGTGTCTACGAACGTTGGCCGCTGGCTCTCGCGACGCGATAGAAATATTACGCGGAACATCACTTTAGTTCGTAATGCGTCCTTTTCAAACTCATTTTAAAGTGTTTCAATCGATTTTCGATGAAAATATGTAATAACCTTTTTTATTGAAAATTTGACCAGCTACATTTTTTGACCCAATTTTTTTTCTCTATCGCGCTTAGGAACAAAGTTGGGCATAGTTATTGGTAAAAAAAAAAAAACTGTTTTTGGGGCACAAAGTGGTAATATTGGGGAAGAAGCACTTGTCCAATTTCGGATATGTTGTTCGTAGTGTGCGATACTCCTGCGAAAAAAAATTTTATCCTAGATTATACCGTTATTTAATGTTAATTTGACTGGACAATCTTACAAAACTACGTTGCCATGTATGCCCTCTTCTCCCTTCGTGTCATCCCTTTTCTTCGTAGCTCAACAAATTGCATTGCGCGTTGTTATATTTTATGCACGTAAATCAGTGATGTAGCAATGGTAGTTCCGGGAGTCTTGTAATACCCTGCTAAATTGAAGAAATAGATCATCACTCGTTGCTGTGGAAAAATATCTATTCATCAAGCCTTGGTACAAAGAGGAAGAAGAATAATTGAAAATAAATGCGAAGCAACGAATGCCAGCTCAACGTGACTTTTCTTCCATTTCGCGAAACAATTTTCGAAAACATCGACGTAAAAGTTTTCGCTTTGCTAAGGATGCGCCGATACAATACGAGATGAAGAGGGATGGAGACCGGTCGACTAGTGCGGAGAATGCACAAAGTGAAAATTTTAATTTCATCGTTTAGTCGACGACGCACAGCACTCTTAAGGTAATATTATAACTGAGGAAGGCGGACGGAAAGAGTAGAAGTGTTGGAAAGTATCGAGAAATATTGTGACGTTCGTCGCGGTATGATCAATATAAGAGTGTATACACCTAAACCTACGTACCTATATTCAACTGTTGATGCAGTAGAAGAGGAAATCTCGACCGAACGCAGGTAAATAGAAATACTGCGCTGCTGCTGATGGGAAATGAGAAAAATAAATATATAAAGCGGATGAAAATGCACCGAGCCACATGACGTAGCTTTTTACCTCTTTAAAAGACTGGCAAAGTGAGAGAGATAGTGGCTCGTTATCGCGACAGAGCAAAGAGATCGATTTTTATGCGTTGAAAAAAAAAAAAATGCGGTAGTCTTACCTCTTTAGTACTGTACTGAATACTTATACAGTCGCGATGGTTAAGTTTAGTTTTATATATGCACCTTTATGATGTGTCTGGTATATAGCTAGGTAGGTAGGTAGGTAAGTAGGTACCTATATTATATACGTAGTTACCTACCGATTCATCGGTGTGAATCTCATATGTATCAACAGAAGGATGATATGATAAAAAGGCGAAACGCTCTCGTTAATGAATATTATAAGCGATACGATAGCGTAGATACTGATAATTTATTAGCCGAAGAGAGAAAAGGGAGGTTATAAGGTACAAGGGCAGGGCCTCTGCGTCATGCGCCCGAGCTTTTATAGTGATTAAAATATTATATACGTAATCGAAAGTGGAGACGTATGGCCAGTATATGGACAGTATTTATTTGGAAGCCACTACGATGATTTCGGGTTAGGAGTCTCTATATTATGTATCGTCATGCAAACGATTATGGCACGAATAAAATAAAAAAGGCGTTGTAGACAACTGAGAGAATTGTAATGTTGGAAGAAGAACTGAGGGCAAGACGAAGTGGGGAAAAAAATTTCGATTCGATAGTAAAAAAAAAAAAAAATTCTCAGCTTGTTAATAGCTTTCTGGCTGCGTTTTCCGTTTCGTTATTATCAAATTATTAGCGTCGACCGACGACGACATTGCGTGGTGTGAGTGTGTTGTGTGGGTATGCATACATTATACTTTATGTCTATCGTATCAACTACAATATTCAACATTAACATTAAGCATTGTATATGTAGATGTACATATACATGAGAGATAAACGATGTGTATGGTGAAGTGAGGTGTGAGACGATTTTGGAGAGAGAGAGAGAGAGAAAGGACGACGACAACGACAACGACTACATTGTTGTTAAAATAGTACCTACTAATATTGGCCGGGTATGTACGATTGTATACATTACGTACTCGTATACCGAAAGTACATATACATTATATGGTACGATGTACGAGTAGATTTAGGTAGGTAGTTTCAGTTTCGTATGTACCTCTACCAGATATAAACAGGCTGGGCAATGGTAGAAATGAAATGACCTACGTAGTAGTAGCAGCAGTACTTCTATTTAATACATTACAATGTTGATATTTATAATGTATAAATTAGCTCGTGATAGATCCGAGTTATCTTGAGCGGATTCTCAATGTACGTGCACGTATATACGTATTAATATCTACCACGTCCAAATGGTTTGCTAATGGTAATGGTCGTGGTAAAAAAAAAAAAAAAAATCGCAGCTACGAAGATACGTTTGCTTAAAGTTTGCCAAGGTCGTCAATGTGTTGGTGATTATGCGGCAACATTGCAAACAGCAAAAATTTTTACGCGTTGATTTTTCGTTTACTTCTTTAGCCCGAATGTACTGTAATACTTGTATATACCAGCAGAAGCATATTACGTATGGTACATTACATGTACGTTGTACCTACAATACAGTAAACTGTACGTATTTCCATCCTATGCAATGGTTCTGTTTATAGACAGACTGACAGACATATGTGCATATTGATTACAATTATAAAGCTCACCGGTGTGAACTGAATTTTTTGCCAGTGGTCTTCCGAAGCGATGTGCTCTGCGAGAGGAGGGGGAGCTCAAATTTACCAACCAATTTTACCCATTTTACCAACTTTCAAAATTTCTAACCGATTTCTCTCATAATTTTATGAGTAGCCTAAGTACTAAATTTTCCCAAAACTTTGCAAAACAGCAATTTTCATAGCTAAAAAAAATTATTTAGCGCTTACAAACGTACATTTTTGGTTGAGAAAGCATTTTTAAAAATAATTTTTTTTTTTAAACTAAAATTCAAATTTTAACGCGTTGGGAGTCCCTGCTCGTATAAAAGATTTGGTCGAGTCCCTATATTAGTTCAATTCTATGGCGGTGAGAGTGGATGGTGAAGAATATGGGGCTTTTCAAATGGAATAGGGGGGTGTGTCAAGAATGCACATTATCCGGGCAGTTATTTAACATCTGTGATGAGCACGTAATTCGCGAGGCTCTAGAACATTGGACTTGTGGTATTTCCATAGAATCTTTCAACTGCAATACGCAGATGATACCATCTTGATTGCTTCGGATGAAGAGGAAATGGTGGAGCTCATCAACCTGGTGAAAATAGCCAGCGAAAATCTTAAACTTCGTACTAATGCATCAAAAACGAAAATCATGGTGGTGGATCGAGCCAAGTGTCTTTCAGTTTCCACAGTGGCCTTCCGAAGTGATGTGCTGGGGGGGGGGGGAGTTGAGCTTCAAATTTACCTACCAATTTTACCA
>FIZR01010681.1:4209-14816 GCA_900060175.1 Ferrisia virgata | reverse complement strand
AAAAAAAAAAAAAAAAAAAAAAAAAAAGAAGGCCAAAAATACGAGAAAAAAAATCCCGTTCTAGATAAAAACACGGTTCCGTGTTTCGTTTACCGGTGTTTTCTCATTCCAGGCTAGAGCCATTTGCAAACACATCCATCGTTACCATGCGTACGTGATCTAATTCGACTAACTGCAATTTATTCATTTTTAATACGAGCCGAGGTTTTTTTTTCTCGGTATTTCGGTAAATTTTAACGTCGAATTCGAATTGGCGTTGATAAAAAATAATTTATTTCGTGACATTTGGACTTTTTTTTTATTTTTATTTTTATTTTTTTTTCGCAAGAAGACCTCTTTGAATTTATTTACGTTCGACTTTTGTGTGCACGCAAATACGATAAAACCGTTCTAAATTTATTAGTGTAGTGTTGTTGTTGTTGTTATTTTTTTTTTATTTCTAATTCATTTTGTTGGCTTGATAATGCCTGCGGAGATACCTAACCTACGGCCACGGCGAGTTGGCGTTTTCATTTCGGTTGATGTGATTCGTATCATTATATCAAGGTAAAGGTATTGCAATGTTCGAATTTATCGTAATCGAATTGGAAGATATTGCATTCTTGATAACTGCACGATTTTGAAATCGATTTCGATAACTAATCTTATTCATCTTCACGTTTGCTGAATAATAGAGAGTACAGATTGATCAACGAGATTGATTCTGGATGCCGCAATATTACACAAATTTTACAAACTGGATGTTTGTTTCAACAAATCATAGGATTTTTTAAAACCTATAAAAAGCTTCTTTCACTAATTATTGTAACATGACCCTGCAGAATAATGGGTAATGTAGTTTCATCAATGTAAACCTTTTTAGTTAAGAAAATAACAGTTGTCCTAAAATGAGGGTTTTCTCCTGGTTTTCTTTCTCTCCTTTCTCATTGGTTCTGATATCAAATAGATAAGGACTACGGGAAATTTATCTAGACGATGTATGTGGATGATCGTAATAGAGACACAATTAAAACGTATGTGGTCGAATGATGTCGTCGCGAATACAATGTAATTTCTCGTGTGTTTTCCGAATAAATAATTCTAAGGAATGAGTTTGTGTACTTCAATCTTAGCAACGACATGAGGGCTTCGAAATTTTTTTTAGATTGACACTTTTCTGGGGAGAAGACCCGCGAAAAACGCTAGGAGGCGAATCCATGTCCAAGGAAGACAATACCCTCTTTTTCTCTTCCAGTATGGACCTACATAAATCATACCTTCCTGATTTTTCTTTTTAAAACTGCTCAACATAAAAATGATCAATGTATCAAACAAAAAACAAGACAAAGAGTGAAGTGAGCTGGATTTATTATAAATGAATTAAAACTGAACAAAATATTCGATCCCAAGAAACGAATACACTCCAGAAAAAATTGTAAAAGTATTACAACAAACCAAAACTGGGTTTCAACTGAAACCCTTTGGATTATCGGAAGAAAATGAAGGCTGAAAATAATAACCATTGCATGTGCTCAATAACAATTTGAGCCTTTAATATTATTCATTGGATACTTCTTCCTCAACGATAAACGTAAAATAATACTAGTCTTTAAATTTTACTCTTTCGTTTTACTCATGCTGTTCCATCAATGGTACTTGAATTGAACACAATTGAAACATTTAAACGGAACATTCCAAATTTTCCGCGCTCGTTTTTTCTGAACTAATTTATGAAGAGAAATACGATGAATGAACGAAATTAAATCGTGGCTACTAAAAGTGATCACGTTTTTTTTTCTGATAATTCAAAATTTGAAAACTCTTAAATTCCAACCCTGTTTTTTACAAAATAATCAATAAAAAAAAATCATATAAATGGTCCAGTTGGTCATTTTTCATTGAAAAAACATTATTCAATGCAAGTAATGTAACCATACCATACACTACAAACATAGAATAATTATTGAAACTCAAAGCAAATTGAAAAACTGAATATAATTGTGTTAAAAATAGCAGAGCGATACAGCACGCCATTTACCTGCCGCAGCAGTCACTTTTTTCTGCAGGTAGCACTTTGAGCAATTTGAAAATTTTGATCTGATCATCAATCCAAGTGACGAACCTTGTAAATAAAAATTTTTCCTACAAATTTTGTTATGTACACATTTTGCCTATCTCTATTATTGAAGGAGCAGTATTTGTTTGAATTTTAAGAGCCCCTTTCAAACAATCAATATAGGCAAATTTTGTATAGAACCAAAAATACTGCAGAAGTTACCTACCACAAGGTTCACTATTCAAAAGCAAAATTTGGAAAATTTGTTCGTTTCCAAAATTTTACATGGCGGGTAATTGGGCCAATGTAAAACTTTGAACACATAAAAATCCTTCAAATCTTGGTTTTAAATAGAGACCCTTATGGTAGATAACTTCTGCAGCATTCTTGGTGATATAAGAAATTTGCCTATCTTTACTGTTTGAAGGGGCATGCCGTCATTTACAAACTTGAGCTACCCATAAAGAACATGTATGTGTTGGTCGTACCTGATTGGGTGTATGAAATGGCAGCACAGTCAATTTCAGGCAACTGGAGACCAAAGTGTTGTAATTTATGAGAATTGATCTAGCCAAACCTTGACTGAGTTGGTTGTTTGTTTAGCATTAGTCGTGTTGTGTTTTTAGCTATACGTTTCTAATAATGTTGTTGTTGTATGGTGATTTTTATACTCTCGATATGTGGTGAATAAAATGTGATTTAGTTGAGAAATTTTTATTATTTTTTTATTTTTAATATTTCATATTTATAACACATACTTATGGATTCGTCTGGGAAATTTCTATGCTCTTTGAAAACAGCTATTTTCATCACATAACATTAATCCCAGAACTTTAAGGCATGCGATGTGATTGTGGTTTATACAAATCACTGTATTGAGGTTTTATTGAAATTTCGAACCAAATTTGTGAAAAATGACAATCGTTTCCATTTTGTCACTGTTGGGACCACAAATCCTGCAAATGGGTGGAAAATTATTCATGACTTTGCTTCATCTTGCGATGTAAAATTTCCCGAACGAATTACGTCAACAAATCTAGGAAAGAATGTAGCATCAAACTCGCAAATTCTCAACTTAACAGGCAGCGACAGCCTTCAATTATCGGATTGCATGAGGCACACCTCCAAACCACATCACGAATTTTACAGGTAGGTATTCAACTGATTCTGTTTTCAAAACTGTTCGTAAACTTATTTTTATTTTAATTAAATCTGGTTCCGTTTCAGAAATGTCCTCGACAAGTCAATCTGTATGATTTCGGGGTACATTGCTTACTAAATGGAGAGTGCATAATTATGAAAACTCCGTTAGCTTACGACCCAACGAAAACGAAAGATGAAAGAAAGAGAATCGAGAAGGAAATCACCGAAGATGTAAATTTACGAGTAGAAAAAGGCGAAGCAACACCGATGAAACTGGGCTCAAAAAAGACGGAAAAAGGCAGAAAAGAATGCTCACTACCCATGGAAATTTGAACCTAAACTACATAATTACACCTCACAGATTCAAAAAAATATTTCATCATACTTAAAACACAACTTACCTCAATAACTGCGAAGTGCTTCTTCAAAAATTATTAGGTAATAACCTAGTTCTTGGAAAATTCTCAACTTTGTATTAAAATTATAAAAAATGATGGCCCTAAAGTTGAAAAAAAATACCCAACTCCTCAGCTGATTTCAATAAATTGCGAAACTATCAAATTTATTCTGTCAAGAACAATAAAAACTAAAAGATAGGTTTGCTCGAATAAAAGTAAAAAATTCAAAAACCATTTTCAACAAAATGAACAAAAAAAAGGATCTAAAAGATTGCCATGCTTTGAAGGTATGGTGTGATCCATCAATGCCATAAAGCAACTTTTTGAAAATCAATAAGAACGAGGATTCACATACCTCATGATGAATCGTCTTGATCAAAATTCACTAGAAAGCTTATTTTCAGCTTATCGCCAGCAAGGAGGATTGAATAAAAATCCTACAACAAAAATGTTTCAAATAACCTTTCGTTTAAAAGCTGTAATGTTGTGGGGGTTGTAAATAAAATAGATAAATAATAGTTATTCATATATTTTATCTAGTTTGTTATTATTGTAAGAAATTTTGTACGGTTCGTTTTTGTGATCGTGTTTATTTGTATCAAAGTTTTAAGTGATGTTGTTTTATTTTCAACATGTCCGACTTCACCATCCATTAAAGTAAAAACATATCCTTTCACAACTATCGTTTAATCTTTATTCCAACTAAATATAAGGACGGGTGAAGGGATGAGGAGTTCTCACCCTGGCCCTTAAAGCCTTTCCCACAGAGAACTGCCTCTGCGTGGCGGTTCGGCTATGTTACCTTATGTGACAATGTGTATGATGGTCAAGGGCGAATATTCGAATTATAAAGAAGATGACAATAAACATTTTCTCGAAGGGATACATAGTTTTTAAATCAAATATTTCTACTCAGAAATGAATTGATTTTGAGTTTCTCATAAAATAAGTTCGCAAAGAAAATTAAATTCAATTTGCTACTCAATGTGACACTATTGTAACGATACCTTGTTTAATTGTGTCGGTCAATGAATTGTGAAGAAAATCCACAAAAATTGGCAATAACTGACAGCCCATTTCCAGATATACAATTTTTACCAAGTTTTTTTACAAAGTGAAATACACAGTTCCTACAATGTGAAAAGCACAGCACCTTTGTTAGGATCAAAGTTCACATAGATTAAATAAATAATAAACATTTGCACGCGGTTGAGCAAGGCGAAGGTGAAGTGTTTTAAGAAACTCGAATTTTTAGCACTACGATCCACCCCATCAGACACCAATGATTGGTATCTGTGACCTGCCATGGAATGACTACAGCCTAGCTCCAGCATGGACAACGTTGGTCACGTTGGCGTGAATTTTTCAATAATCGAATTCGAATACGCGTTATTATTCAAGACGGAAATTCGTTTTGCCGCTTAAAACTCCCAACTTGACAACACTGTTACCAAGAAAATCTTATACTATAAGATTGGCGCGTATGAATTATTCATGGCGTATTCGCAATACGCCAAACAGTACAGAAAACTCGGCATATTCATCATTTCGAAAGAGATGGAAGGATACAAAAACCAAACATCAAATCGAACCGATGTATTTTAACCAAGTAAGCAAGCGCGCCGCGTGTAACCGTATTAATATTCAGTCACTGAGCGGACTACTGGTCGCCTGCAGCAAAATTAATGTTCGGCGTGAGAGCTAAATGATTAGTTGTTTTCGACCAATACTACATAATATACGAATTCCGCGGCGCGCAAAATTCAGCAACGATTCCATTTCGACAAAAAAAAAAAAAAAAAAAAAAAAAAAAAAAAAAAAAGGGAAAGGGAAAAAAAAAAAAAAAAAAAAAAAATAGAATAAAATGAAAGGGAAAGTGAAACAAAAAAGGTGAGATTTGTTTTCGTTTGTTTGGCGTTTCTATTCGAGCTACAGATACATTGTAAGTTATATGGAAGTACTGGAGTTCATTTGGAATTTCTAAAGTGATTCTACTGGGAGTAGTTTTTTTTTTCGCAACTAACATATGTCACTATCGCAGCACTGCGAAGGTATTGTTTTCATAAAACTTGGAAGTTTATAATCAAATTGACGTGTATTATTATTATTTTTTTTTATCGTAGAAAAGATACTCGTAGCTATATGATACAGTATTTGTTTTCAGATTGACTCGTGAATGCGTAGAAACTATTTTTCGTTTCCATGCATTCGCAGTGAGGCAGGTATTTTGAACGACACCGGAAACTCTTCATAGTCTAAAAGCCCAGTCATGAAAGATCTATCCAAAGGGTTGAAATTTGAGCCAGCCCTAAAAGTTGGGAAATGTATACCAATTTCCAACAACACTAGTCTGTTGATCTCTATCTGCTCCTTCTGAGCACAGCGATAGTTCAAAAGTTCAGAACTTTCACGAACTTTTTTTCACCCGAAAAGGTTATTGGCTGAAATCGCCAACAATTGACAGCATTTTCCATACTGAGTCCGAGTATGCTGGTCTACCTAACCCAAAGTGTGCTGCCAAGGGGATGTCAGACTAGGTTCTGAAAAGGGTTAAAAATTAAAAATTACCATTTTCTTGGTTTTTTACGTAAAAAACCATTCAATTAGGTCAATGGCTACTTCTGAACAACTTGGAAGTATACTATTGACCAAATAGTCTTCTACGATCTAAACACGAAAAAGTGTTCATTCAGCGATCTTTTTTGAGAACCCCTTCCTCCCACTAAAAATTAAGCGCTGAAATACTTGCTCAAAAATAGCGATGTGATATATCAAAATAGGTCAAAATTTCGCGCATTAAAATCGTTTGATGAGTCAAAACCTTGGTATTAGTTAAAAGACCAAAAGATAAGAAAATATTGGATGTTAAATGGGTTTATCGGAAGAAATGCAATGGTGTATTTAGAGCTAGGCTTTTAGTTGAAAGGTTTTCAACAAACAGATGAGATAGAAGAGACTTTTGCTCCAGTTATGAAAATGGGTACATTTAGGTCTGTTTTGGCATTTTGTTAACAGAGAAGTTATCATATTCATCATATGGATGCTGTGACTGGAGGTTTATGTAGAACAGCCTGAAGGTTTCAATAATGGTACAGAACGTGTGTTCTTTCTAAACAGATCAATGCATGGTCTACAAGAATCGCCAAGAAACTGGTATGAGTGTTTTGATGAATTTATTAGATCTCTAGGTTTTAGGAGATGCTCAATAGATATTCGCTTGTATGTAAGAGATGATGGAATGATTATTCTGATTTTCGTAGATGATATTTTAATATTTTGCCTTGATTTGAAAAAAATAAATAAAGTGAAGGAGGATTTAAAGAAGAGATTTAAGATGAAAGATTTGGGAAAATTGACAACCTAATTGAGAATTAATATGAAGTATGAGGGCGAAAAAATCAAATTAGATCAAGCTGAGTATATTAAAAAGGTTGCAAAGAAATTTAACGTGATTGATTCGAATGTTAAGCATACTCCATTGGAAAAGCATTTAAAAATTGAGCTGGGTTAGGAGAAGAATGAAGATTCTTCGTACATAGGCTTGATAGAAGCATTACTTTATATTTTTACAGCCACTAGACCAGATATTTTGTATGCTGTAGGATATTTGAGCAGATTTAAAAATTATTGCACTGGAGAGATTATCAAGCTTGCATTGCGAGTGTTGATTTATTTGTATCACTCAAGATTATAGAAGTCAATTTTCACAAGGTCATCAAATTCAAATAGTTCAAGTGCATATGTTAATGCTGATTGGGCCACATATGTACATGATTCAAAATCTACAACAGGATTTGTAATTTTTGTAAATGAGTGCCCAGTGTTATGGAAGAGTGTAAAACAGAAACAATTTCGAGGTCATCTACTTTTTCTGAATATTATGCTTTAGCTGAGTATGTAGAGGAAGTCTTATTCGTGACATAAATTTTAAAATTTCTAAGTATAGAGGAAATAAAAGGTGAAATTTATGAGGATAGTTCAAGTACTATACAAATAGCAAAAAATCTCGCCATATTCGAGTTGCTGTAGATTTTGTCACAGATTTAATTGATAAGAAAAAAAATTTATGCAGCTAAAGTAACTTCTGAAAATAATGTAGCAGATATTTTTACAAAATCATTAGGTAGAAATAAGTTCCTTAAATTTAGAAGTATATTATATGTAATTTAAAATGTTTAAAGATTCATTGTAATAACATATTTACTCTCCCTGATTATAATTTTTTTAATATTGGGTTATAATGCTAGAAATAATAAGGAAGATGTTACAATATTATTTCTAGCATCTATATTCGTATTTTGTAACTTACAGATTAGGTAGGTAGAAGCTTGGTTTATCTTTGAGCTAGTACGATTCTAAGAAATTAAATATAGACACTTGCTGGTTAGTCGCCTAATAAAGATCCGAAGATGAAATTCTCTTTTATTTTATTAGTCATTAATGGAAAGATCCACCCCTTTCCAATTTAGGTTACTGAATACCTCTTCCAACGTCTCTATAAATAATAAGGGTGAAGAGGTTACTAGTATATACATGTATAAAAATATTTTTAAAATTTTTCAACAACAAAATGACCGAATTACTTTCAAATACCACGGTGTACTGTCACCAACACAAACTCGCAGAAACTGACCTATAACATCATCTATCATAAAATATAGGTCAGAAGCGTACACTAACATATTAAAAATTCATAACAAAAATGAGTAAAAATCACCTTCTTGCAGTTGTTAATTTAATATAACATGTGCCACAATGTACACCGAAACACCTTCTAACATTAGACGAAACTACCATGTACAAAGAATAGCGCCGCAGCATCAAGCTGGGCGTAAGTAAGACTTCGTCCTTTATTAATGCACAGATTAAGAAATTACCTCCGTATGCAAGCGAGTAAAGACGAATTCATCTCGTTCCAGTTTTCGAGAATATACGCTGCTGCGAAAAGCCAAAGTCGATGCCGAAGCAGCGTGTAACAACACAAACATGTCTGTACACCTTTCTTGTTATTTAATTAAATATCATGTAAATGAAAATAGCTGCTGGTAATTGTTATGGTAATTTTATTCTTAGGGAGGGCCTTCGTTAGTTCAAAGTTTTCTAATTATTTAGTTGATTTGCTGGCGCGATGGCGATGTGCACCCCGTTATATACCTACAGATGAATGAATGAATGGTGTACGCTATAGCGAGTTTTAAAGTTGACGAAGACTAAATTATAATTTACTATTGTTGGCGCGCGTTGCATTTTCAGTTAAAACTTGATAACTTCTACTCGAATGTGCGGAATCACACCTCGTACGTAACGCTACTTTACTACTCACCTGCTACGTGTAAATAGGTACAGCAGGTCTGGGTACATTTCACTAGTGGCTCATGAACGATCATGTACCTAGCTACCTAGTACCTCTACATTATGAATCTAAGCAAAACCATACAGAACACATACGACAATGTGTAAAGTAGTACTCTATCGTAAGGAAGTTATACCAATTTTCTTCGTTCGGTTTCTCGAAAAATTTTCTAAAATTAAATTAGGCCACAACTTCGACATTCATAAGAGGTTCTTGAAACGGAAAATTCTGTTTACCTTTTTATACCCATCGTTGTAAGATGTACAAAATGGCAAATATAAGTACAGATGTACCTTTCACACTGCACCTAGACCTACTTACATGGTGTAATATCATTCCATACAATCAACCTTCTTTCCATAATAACTTGCAGAATGCATTAAAAGCTTTAAACAATGGAAACGTAAAAAAAAAAAAAAAAAAAAAAAAAAGTAGTATCTACATGCATTATAAAGTTACAAAATGTACGAACGTACTTCTTATACGAGAATATCAATTCTCAACACGCGAAAAATAAAGGTATGTTCAAAATAATCCAAGTGTTTTATATCGTGTTTCTTGGATTGCACCTTCTACTACATATCTCTCTCTCTCCTTATTGTATCTTACATATCAATACACAGGGTATGCATAATACGAAAGCATTACGAACGAATGTATCCAAGAAAACGCAGACATCCATACATTACATACGCTCAAATGCAAAATAAAAAATATTGCAATTCGATACAGTTTTCAGTTATTATCGTATGTATCAATATGTGCTGATACAATATACTGGTTTGTTGTCTGCTACTCTTATTTAGAATAGCTTGTGTATTACGAGCTACAGAAAACATTTGCCAAGAAAAAGGAATTCAAGGGGATTTCACCCAGTTTGTTCAATCATTAAATGAAGCGTCCACGGAAAGAATATGCTGTCAATTTTTCAATTTTTGTTTTATTATGCCATTTCATACTTCAAAACTAAGTACTTACTTTCATTCTTGTGATCAAATCGAAAAATCCTCAATGTATTTATTTTACTTAATATTATCGAAATACACATTTTCTCTTAAGAAATATACAAAAAGAACGTATACCTCCTGTAAATATTTCAATCCGACATCAGAAAGATTCAAAATTTGTAAAAATACCAGGTATACTTATATTTCTAATATGTCCATTTCAAATGAAAAAATATCATTTGAGACAATTTTCTAACACGAGTTTCCTTTTAGACTCGCGTACATTAAAAAAAAAAGCATCGCATCAGCCTGATTTTTGTGGCATAATTATTACAATCATGAGAATGGAAAAAAAGCATGGTTTCTCCCCAATCAGCATTGATAATAGAAAGGTTCAATGGGGTTAAAAAGTCGGAACCCCTAAAAGGCATATATAGGATCTTTACTGACTGTACATACCTAACTTCAATTTCCTGGCCAAATTTGGAGGGAAGTTATGCGAGAAACAAACGTTAGAAATTAGGAAAAAAACGACCAAAAAACTGCATATTCGGAACTATGAGGGGGGGGGGTGAAAGAGGCTAAAAAATTGAGACCCGCAAAAGGCACATCTAGGATCGCCGCTCAATATACATACTTAATTTCAAGTTTCTAGCTGATTTTGGTGGGGAGATAGGAGAGGAACAGCCCTTTTTAAAGGTCAAAAAGGGAGAAACCCCCCCCCCCCCCCC
>FIZR01010680.1:0-16705 GCA_900060175.1 Ferrisia virgata | reverse complement strand
TCTTTGTAGAAAATACAAGTGTCCTAAAACGCTTGATATCTCCATAGGCCAAAATCAAATTCCACTTTCCGAATCAGTTGAATACCTCGACTTGACCTTCAAGTAAGACAAAACTGCTTTTCCAAAATAAATCTCCTAAAGAAATTAGCCCACACTAGTTACGGATCTGATAGACAAACCTTACTCAAATTATATAGGACTCTAATTCGCTCTACACTCGACTATGGCTCTTGTATCTACACCACTGCAAATTCTTCTGTTCTTGACAGGCTAAACACAATTCACAACACTAGTATTAGAATTGCTGTCGAAGCCTTTCGAACTACACTCACAGTATGCCTACTCTCCGAAGCATCAGAACCACAGAAGACAACAAATAATCGCGAACTCCATTTTAAAAGTTCTCTCTACACCTCCCTAGAAGACCATTGCTACCAATTTTTTTTGGTCGTGTTAGATATTTATTCTTAATTTTTATTTTTTTCCTCAAACACTAAAGTCATTTACTTTGCTTGATACCAAACAGAATCGCTCCGATTCGATGAATCGGCTCAGTTTAGTGGCAGATTAGATAAATATGAGTGTGGATGACCTGGGGTCAAAATTCATTGATGCCTAAATTTGGGGAAAGGTTGTGCCCAGGGCCTAAAACGCAAAAATTGTTCCTCTTTGAGTCAATCTATAGAAAATTTAAAGTTATATAACATATCCAAAATGATCCTCGTAGGTCAGTTTGGAGGGGAAATATGAGGGTTTGATCTTGAAAAAGTAAAAAAGATGCATTTCTGAAAGTTGTAGTCATTTTCACAGGAATCGAACCCCCGCGAATACGATAATGAAGTCAGATTCGCCATTTGACCTCAGTTAACACCCCAGCTACCATCAAATTTTTACACCTGTAACAATATGACCGAAATAATGCCCCTAACTCAATTCGAAGGAGTGATGTGCGAGAAGCAGCCGTTTTCCAACATCATAAAAGGGGGAAATCCTTTATTTCTGCTCTTCTATTTGACTTGCGAGGCAGATTTTTGGATATATTATGCAAGTTTTGGTATTCTGTCAATTGTTTTAAAATCAAACAATTTTCACAATTTTAGCTACTCGCATCCCTTTCATCGAATGTGGATGTAAAAATCCCCATAGCATTGCAGAACTCTTCGATGTTCACATCGAAAGTCGCCAATGGTCGTTGCACTTTACAGGGTGTCTCGGTGATATTCCCCCCCCCCCCCAACCGGTAACTATACGATACAGCCATTTCATAATTAATCCGAAAATGAGTAAAAATTTATGATGCAACGTGCTGGGATTTTCGCATTTTTATGGTTTTATGATTGTTTGGTCTTGTGTATATTTCACATACGTAAAAAATACACGAATTTGGAGAGATTTTAATTTTTTCTCTGGTATTGTTGCTGGTCGTTTACTTGACATGCTTTGCCAAAAGGAACTGTCAAAATTAAGAAACCATCTTATACATATACAAATATAAAACATTTCGCCTGAAACTGCGTTTAGATTGGAAAAAAAAAAGAAAAACAATACCAGGGTAAGATGGTCGAGAGAATTTTCAATTAAAATTTTTCCTACCCGGATAAGAGCTTCTAGGTTCATTTGACATTTTTGTGTTTTGTGTGATTCGATGCTGCGAGCTGTTGTAAAGGTGAAGTGAAGGTGAACACTACGTCAAATTGGATACCATTTTTGCAATTAGATAAATACTTTCTGCTAACGAAATATCTCAGTGATTTATTCGACGAAGGTGCACGTCTACGTATAACTTAGCCAGGTACTGCTTTCGAGTTGAATTTTTATTCTCATCGCAGTCGTCGTCTCCGGTCTCTGTGCGTTAGTTAAATTTTCGGAATTTTCGTAATTCCAATTCTTCGTGGTGGAGTGTTTTTTCTGATTTCTTTTCCCATCCTATCAACGTTTGGGCCGCGTCTTCACTTAGCCCACGTGAGTTTAAATTCTGAAATTCTTGACGAAATGTTCATTGAATGCGAGAAGATACACGAGACAATATGGGTCATATCTTCTCTTCTCTCTTCGAGTGTGTTTTATCGTAGTCGTAATAATGAAAATTTCGATATTTTGGTATGGTGTTTTTTTTTTTTTTTTGATAAATTTTTTCTCGCTGTTTTTTTTTGGAATTTATTTTGTTTTACATAGTTTGGCTTTATTTATGATAAAAATGGGTGAAGAAGTCTTCGAGTGGTGAGATTAATTATTGGATGATTTAATTAAAATATTTGACCGTTTATGAAAGTATTTTAGAAGAGCTTTTTTTTTTCTTTTTGGCGTCTGGAAAATTTCGAAACGTGATTAGTGCTATGATAGACTGAAAGCGAACCATCTCGAAGAATATGCGAGTAAGAAGACGTGGAAGTGTAATGTTGTCCACTGCTCTTGGCTCCACAATAATCGAAATTTAATCATGAAATGAACGAGGCGGTACCTATATTTTTATTAAAATTACAAAGTAATAAAATTTTTCCAATATTTCAATTATTGATCGAATTAAAATATTTATGAGAAGTTGAAATTGCATGATACCAAAAATACTCGTCTTTGGATTGTATAGGGGTACGAGGAGACTAAAATTACGCACTTTGCCTCTCTCCAGGCATATCTAGGAGGTGTATGATGCTGAGAAAAATTATGGTGTTATGGTCACTTAAAGTTATTTGTATGTTGATAGCTTATCTGAAAATGCTGATAATTTTGTATTCGGTGCTTTTCCTCTTCATAGTTTGTGAGGGGTGAGGAGTGGAATGAAATCAGTTCTGGATTAAGAATCACAAGATCAAAGAACCTACATTTCGATACCCAACTCAATGAAATTGTGAATTTTTGATTTTGCCCCCATCTACCCTCTCTCCACAACGAATATGTAATCTGCAAGATTCATAAGATCAACGAACCTACATTTTGATACTCACTTCGAAAATATTGTCAATTTTGAGTTTTAATTCTTCTTCACTCTTGAGACATTTATGAGGCGTGTAGTTCAAATTATATGATAAAAGAATTCCACACCTTTTACATTCCCCCTCCCCCTCTCTAAAGACACCAATCCAGCACTCTTCGTGCCTGTATACCAAAACTGAAACAAAAATGACGAATTAGAGAAGGGCCTAAATTGAATGTGTGCTTTTTTCTGGGCTTCTGAGGACTGCGAAAGGGTCAATGCGCCTATTACGGCTTTTAAACTGCTCTAAAATTTATGTGGGTGCTGAATATTGAGACACGTATGCTCCGAATTGGACGAATAAAAAATTAAAACAAGAAAAAATTTTAACGAATAAGTGACGCGCCCAAAGATGATCTTATTTCAGTCTTATCGAGCAACAAAATTTAATTTTTTCATTTTCATGCCCCCCCCCTCCTCTACCATTCATAATCAGTTTTTTTGCTCAATTAGAAAAAAAATATATTCAGGGTGCCCGAAAAGTCTACTGACCTTGAAATTCGAGTATTATTGAATATCACCAAAAGAACACATTATATGAATAAGTTGCCTATTTAAGAAATTGAAGGGATAAAGATAATTTTGAAAAATTAAAATCGAAACAAATTTGCCAGTAAGTGAACGAGTTTTGGGTACAAAACTGAGTAAATTTTATCTAGTTCATTTTTTGCCTAATTGAAAAATTGAAGGGGCTGTGTTCAATTTTGAACGAACAATAGCCTATTTATTCTCTTATTCAATTTTCAAAATAGGCAGTTTTTGATGGTATTCAAATGTAACCAAATTTGAAATTTAGTGAACTGACACTGAATACCCCGAATATTGGATTGGGTCAATTTTGAAAATTTTTTTAGCTCTTTAACCGCTGCATTGAAATTAAACTTTTGAGCTGGAAAAAATTCGCGATAATAATTTTTTAACAATTTTTTTCAGCCGTTGAAGTTTTAGTGTTTGAAATCCGAAAAATTAGAAGAGATAGGGGCTGAAAGTAAAGCACTATTTTGAAAGAGTAAACTCTGCTCCACATATCCTGTTGGTGGAAAAATTTTTGGAGATATTGGAAAAAATTCAACATCAATGAAATTTTTTTATCAATATTCTTACATTTTAGTTGAATTTTTTCTTCGTTCAACTATCCAATAATTTTGCTCTTGATCACAAATTACTTTTCTGAATTTCCTCTTATTGTGCAGTTTCGTTGATTCACGCATCGTTTGCATTTTTCTATGGTACGTATCGTCGCCTCTCCTCCTATTTTTCCCTTTCTGATTGAGGCAAAAAATTCATCTTTAGGTATGAAAACAAAAAAATTGAAACATACTATAAATTAAATAATAAAAACAATAAAGCATTAAAAAAAATAAATGATAAAAAAAATCGAAAAAATAAAAAGTTTGAAAAATGAAAAAAAAAAGGTATAGCCAGGTAAGGGACGATTTCGACTCCAGCTCCGATTTTCGAATGTAGAAAAGTTTTGAAAAAAATTTTGACACCACCTTCTCTCACCCTTTCAAAATTATGGTTTTTTGAAATTTTCGACACTTGCGCCAACGAGTTTGCCAAAAATGAATACGTTAGTTAAATTTTTCGTTAAAAAACACGTTTTTGGGATATTTTAAAAATTTGGTCGAACTTCGCTATCAGGTTTTTTTTTACAATTGGAAATTTCAAATGCCCATAACCACAAGAAGGAGTGCACCGAAGTTGATGAAAAAATTATCGTAAATACTGCTCTACGGGATGTAACTTGGTACTAAAGAAGAGAAAATTTCATTTGCTTCCGTTGAGATTAAAAATTATTGAAAATAATGCAATGAAATGTCCATAACTCCAAATCGGAGGGGGTAGAGGGGGGTCACAATTGTTTTTAGAATTTTTTTATATTAAGGTGCACCATCTTGGGGCATTGGATTGAAAATCGGGGCTGGGGCCAAAATCATCCGTTACTCGGCTGTCCCTTTTATGACTTTTATACTTTATATTAAAATGTTGTTCAGAAAATTTGAAAAAATTAAAAAATTAAATAATTTATAAGCAGAAAAATTTTTAAATAAAAAATAAAAAAATTAAATAATTTATAAGCAGAAAAATTTTTAAATAAAAAATAAAAAAATAATTAAAAAATGAAAAATAGAAAAAAAATTTAAAAATAACAAAAATTAAATGATAAAAAAAAATAAAACATTAAAAAACTGTAAAAATAAAAAAGTTTAAAAAATCAAAAAATTATGAGTTTTGTACTTTATATCAAAATGTTTATATGGATGTCCAATTGAAAAATGAAAAAACAAAACATTGAGAACTGATAAAAATTGAAAAGAATTAAATAATTAAAAAGAACTAAAAAATGAAAAACATGATAAAGTTTTTGATTTTTGATTTGAATGGAGTTTTTGATCAAAAACTCATGATGATGGGTGGTTGCATACTATCTAAAAGGAAAAGAGTAGATAAACGTTTTTGATAAAAAAATCGAGGTAGAAGATGATAATGAAGGATTTTTACATTTTATGTTAAAACGTTAACATGTATATGTTTTATATCCATGATTTATGCACTTTTTCCTGAAAGGGAAAAGTGCATAAATTTTTTTTTCAAATTCTTTCAGTTTTTTTGTTTCATGAGGTAGAACTCCTTGAAGGGGGGAGGGGCTGAAGAGCTCAAAATTTCGAAAAAAAAAGTGTTTCCTCAATTCCTCTAGCTTGCTATATGCGAAATTTTTTCTTACTATAAATTTTGATTTAATTAAAACTTGCAAAACCTTCAAAAACATAACAGTATTTTTTCATAGATTTCGTGTTTCTCTATTTCGATGCTTTGAGTTAAATTATACATATTTCGAGCTTTCCTTTTTGTATAGGTCTCGATAGCTACCAATACAGCCTGCTTATTATACGAAGGTCTGTCGCATCGGCCCAAGAACACGAAACTCTACAGCATAGAGTTTTAAAAAGGACCACGTGCGTAGGACGATGACAGGAAGAGCAAGTCTCGTACAGGGAAATGTATACTATACACCATACTACATATGTATAGTGTATACCCACGAACCACGTACGTCTCGTTACACGTATTTCAACGTATAAATTGAAATAATTCCGCAATAGGAAATTATATTCGTCGGTTACGTTCGCCCTATATGTCCTGTGTATAGTATTTCCTTGCTCATACATTCTGAACGGGCTGGCCAGTACCACCAACACACACACACACACACACACACACATACTCTAAAAACGCTTTTTAAATGGGTAATAACTCACAAAATTTATAAATGTACATAGTATGTACGATTACGCTTTTAGGTAGGTAGGTAGGTAGGTAGGTAGATAGCTAGAAAGACCTAGTACGTATGCTGGACACGTAGTAGTATTTTACCACGTACTATATCCCGATCTGTCTATCATATCTTCTCATACACATGTCGATAATATGTATATGTATATCGAAATTTATAATTAAATATTATCTCTGTTCCTGTCTCTGTCTCTCTGTCTCTGTCTCTCTCTCTCTCTTGCGATGATATTTGATTCAAAATGCTACCCTATCCTCTTGATCTTCCCATCCTTTTGCTATGGATATAAGTACTTTCGAGGATGCATAAAAGTCACGTCATTGGTAGGTAATTTCCTCTCTGTCGCCCATCATCTCGTGGATATAAGAGAACGATAACTCGCTCGGTCTAGCTATACTCTCGTACCTACCTACCTACCTACCTACCTACTCGTTCGTAGGTAAAGGTATACATGGGAGATGACTACGATGATGATGATGAAGCTGTAGGAATAAAATGAGGTCGTTTGTAATAGGTATACGTGTCACATGTGAATCGAACTTTTCAATAAGTAATTTCGTGTTCGTCGGCAATTTGACTCGCGCCTGTATAATGCTAACGTAATGTAAGGTACTCGTCGTCGCGTCGCATCCTAGTCGAATTTCCGTTCTTCGAATTTTCCATTTAAATGTATTATTTTGATAGCGGAGCGTTTTGTATGAAATTTCGAGCGTACTCGCCTACCTACCTAACTTTCCATACCCTTACCTATCTGTCTATCTGACACGTTGGTATAGGTGTGTATTTTTTTTCTTCTTTTTTTTTTCATCTTATATATGTATGTACATATTCGAACGTCGTAACGCACACACGAGGTTTTTGTTACTGCGATTTACTTACTATGGCGGTAGCTGATTTACATATAAGTCGATGTGCTCGTATCTCGTACCTACTTTCATTTTGTTTTCATCGTTGTCTCGTTTGTGTGTGTGTGCGTGTGCGTTTCGTTTCATTTTGATTTCAAACTACATATGAGAAATTTCAAAAAGCCAATGACTCGAAATTGGTAAGGACACGAAGTTGAAAAAGAGGAGAAGTACGTGAATGTAATGTACCCATTCGGATGGTGGAACCTGACAGAGTATGCGGTCTCTACGTACGCTACGTGGTGTAATAAAGAACATACCGTGAGTTGCTCAAAGCGATATGTGCACTGGTACAGTATATAAGTTGGCAATCGAAATTCAATTTTATACATGACGTACTGATTAGTCTCCCTGTGACCTGCTTTTTTTTTTCAATACTTATACGTTTTTCGGTATTTTTTTTTTTTTTTTTTGTATCGCATTACTTCGTCGAAGTTTTGTTCTGACTTAAAAATCGTATGTACGAATGTATGTAGCTAATACGTAATATCGAGTAGATTACTTGTATAATTTGACTCAAGAATAACGACATTGTATACGAGAAACTTTCGGTGTATGGTATCGAGCTGATGATATGTTAACGTTTTTTTTCCCTTCTTCTTCTTATTTTATATACGTATTAATTTTATCCAGCTTATTTGTCGTTGTTGTTGTGTCGTCATCCTGGTCATCAAAGTATCTACCCATGCGTATTGTTTGTCTGTAGCAAACATACGTGCTATTTGGTTCAGCAGTCGAATAAGGTCCTAAACCGAGCAGAATTCGAGGTGGTGTTGGGTAAGAGGAGAAAGAAGTTGCACAATCTAGATGTGAAGTCAACAGGAAGAGAGGGTTAAAAGGTTGATTATTTATTTTCCTTCATACAATCTCAGGGAACTCTCAAAAATGGCACCCCGCAAGGGTCAGTTATCAGCCCAACATTATTCCTCAAAGGAATTTCTGAACTCTCTCAAATCATCGAAACTCCTGTTAAACATATCATTTTTGCAGACGACCTCAATATATTTATGACTTCAGGTAGCATCCTATTTATACAAGACATTCTTCAAAACACAACGAACAAATTACATGAATGGGCTACTAAAAATGGACTCAACTTTTCACCAAGCAAAACTCAGTGTATCGTATTCAGCAATAAAAGACGTGATCCACCTGCCTGCAACATTAAAATGGGAAATGTCCAAATTACAAACACACCAACCATAAAAATTTTAGGATTAACGTTCGACCGGAAACTCTCCTGGAAAAACCACATCGAAAACCTAAAAGTTAACGCATCCAAGTCCCTAAACGTACTAAAAATGATTGCCCATAGAAATTGGGGCGCAGATAGGAAATCCCTGAGAAACCTATACAAGAGTCTTACCTTATCGAAACTGGACTATGGTTCAATAATTTATAACAGCGCTACAAAAACTACACTAAACAAATTGGACGAAATACAGAATACGGCAATTGAAAAACTAATTTTCGTAAAATATAATGGGGGACGAGGGGGGAGGGGGTTCGTCAAAAAGATCAAAAAATCAAGACTAACAAAAAACACGTGCAGAATACCTACTAAATCTATATACCAAATTTAAACTGTTCAGCTCAATTTGTGGAGAAGAGTTGTTCGAGGAACAACCACAAGGAATGAGAAAAATTGACCATAAAACTGTATTTTTGGGATGGCGAGGAGGTGCAATGAGTCTGAAAAGTCTGCAACTCTAAAATACACATTTGTGGTCGCTACTAAGTCTACATACCAAATTTCAACTTTCTAGTTCAATTTGAAGGGGAAATAGGAGACGAGGATTTCTATTTTCAAGATCAAAAAGGGGAAACCACTCATATATCCCCTCCTAATTGACCTAGGAGACTGTTTTTTGGGATATGTTAGGCAACATTCGATTGGCCTAAAAAGCCACTATTTTTGCAATTTTAACCCTTCAGCGCCCCCTTTGTCAAATTTGATCACTAGTGAAATTTGACACCAGGTCGTTCCTCACTCCAGACCATCAAATAGCACGTCAATCGAAGACTGTCGCGCAAATTTGATCGACTTCGGTCAGTATGGAGCTGGGCAAATAATTTTTTAGTTTTGGCTTGAAAAATAAAAATGAAAATGAAAATAAATATCTGACATGGCCAAAAATTGTCATAATGGTCTTCTAGGGCCCCAAACCGAATTTTGTTGATATTCTTCTCCTCGTCCACCGTAGTTTAGATATGAGAATCATTGTCTATTTATGGAATGAAAAAACGTGGTAGGGGTAAAGGTACCAAGGTAAACATTGAAATGATTATCTTGAACCCCAAAAAGACAAATTTAGGAAAACTGCTAAATCTACGTACAAAATTTCAACTTCTTAGCTCGATTTGAAGTGGAAATATGCGTGGAATAAGCTAAAAAAGTAAGAAAAACTGACTAAAAAACCACTTTTTGGAGCTGTGAGAGGGCGCCGGGGTGAGAGTTGAAAAGTTAAAACCTCCAAAAACCACATCTAAGACAAGCCAAACTTTAACCTCCTAACTAAAATCTTAGTGGAAGTGGGAGAAATTCAAAATGTAAAACTGGTCCAAAAGACTATTTTTTCGGGGTGGTGAGGGGGTGAAAGGGATTGAAAAGTTTAAACCTCCAAATAGCACATCTAAGGCCAGTACCAAGTCCGCGTATCAAATTTCGACTTCCTCACTGAATTTGGAAAGAAGTTAGGGGAGGAAATACCTATTTTCATGGTTAAAAAGGGGAAAACTCCTCATATCTCCTCTCCTAATTGACCTAAGAAGCTAATTTTTGCGTATGTTATGCAACGTTTGATTTTCCATTGATTGGCACAAATGAGAACATTTTTTGCCATGCTTGCTTCTTAGCACCTTCCTCCCCTCCCCCCATTGGGCTTAACTGAATTTTGACACGAAGCTATTTGCATTCAGAAATCTTAAATCTACCAACCAATACAAGTCTGCTGCGAAAATTTAGCTTACTTTCGTCCGTATTGAGCTGAGCAAATGATTTTCAATTTCCGAGGAAAAAATTGAAAAAAAAAATGAAGAGGAATAATTATGTTCATAATCAAAAATGGTCTTGAATGATCTTCTAGGATCCCAAAACGGATTTCGTCGATATTCCTCTTCCATGTGACATTATTTTATGTATTTCTACTCACACTAATCAAAAAAGAAAATGATTACTGACTATTGCGGTGATCAATATACGCCATATTTAATGAGTATTCGACACGATGCAACCAACACTACAAAATCAAAGTTTCATGTCACATCCAAACATCTCACTGTCTCACTTCATTTCCCAAATCAGTCTGTAATAGCCTGGTTTTCATCGACATTATGGCATAGAAAATTAGCCTGAAAAGTTCCAGGCTGCCAGGATATTCTACAATGATCCCCTGCATCGGATGAAATTTTCATTTTTTGAAAAACTTAAATTCTTCACATCGTAACAGCTTCCCAAAGTTGCCTATTTTCATTTTCTCCTATTTCAGTATAATAAATTCGTTTATAACTGTACAATCATGCCTTAAATCGCAAAATAGATCTAATCTGCAGGTGTTCTATGTTCAATTTTATACTGGAAAAGTCGATTACTAATTGTATTGAACGTAGAATATTTTTAGATCAGATTACTTTTACGATTGAAAGTATATTTAAAGAGATAAAAACGAATTTATCCGACTGAAATGTAAGAAAATTTATAAAGTAGTCAACTTTGAGCAATCCCTACTACATGAAGAATTGGATTTTTTCAAAGAATAAAAATTGTATATGATGCAGAATTTAGTGTGGAATTTTTTTGTCCTGTTGCAGTTTGTGGAGGAAAACCCAAATTATCTGGTGGTTTTCACCTTCTCCTGAGATAAGCTCCACATTCCCAAGTAGTAGGGGGCCTTAGATGTGCCTTCTGTGGGTTTTGACTTTTCAGCCCCACTGCAAGTCTCATATTTTGAGTTGCTCCAAGCACATCAACTCTCTACATTGAGCTAAGGGAAGGAGGAGACAGTTTTAAATGTGCCTCGCAGGAGGAGGGTGGGATACACATAATCCTGTTAGGTAGGTTTTTTCTTATCATCTGAGCTTGTTCCTAACATATCTCTAGAGGTGCTCTTGGCAGGTTTCAGCTATACGCCGCGCTGGAACAACACAAAAATCTAAGGCTTGAAAAAATTTTTGTGGCTTGAAAAAAAAAATGCTTACTGTTATCTTTTTATCCTTTAACGTTACCTTGTCAACGTAAGCGTTTCTTTGTTGGAATTTTTTGCTGGTTAAATGCAAAGAAATTATTTCATTGGTTCAAAGAACATGAATAATTTGAAAAATTACGCTTCCTACTTTTTCCAACCTTCAAACATCTTTTTTAAAATTCCAAGCGAGTGAGATGTTTTTCCCTTTTGTCAAGATGAATATTTTTTCTTCATCTTATCAACGTTTGCGCTATAAACGCAAACGTTGCGATGATGTGGAGCTCTCATCGCATCGTCGTGTCTAGCTCGTCGTATAAGGTACCTATCATCGTTACGATTTGGTAGTAGTACGTACAATGTAGCAGTATAAGCCACGTACACGAATACCCCATGTACACGTACGTATTGAAAATCGTACCATGAATTTCCATATTATTACCGAAACTTGTTATCTGGAGCGTTCATCTGCGCCGCCGGCCAATCCACCATTGTTATTCTAGCGCATTTTTCCACCGCTTAGCGAATTTTCTCAACATCTTCTGTATCCACATACATACATACGCCTGTACCAGATATGTACCTACTTACGAGAGACTATACCTATCTGCGACTCTGTATTTATCTTCTAGCATAGCGAAACGTAGTAGCATCATTTCGACGTTTTGTCTCCCTTAGGACGACATCGACGCAATCTTTCCTAAAGATTTTCTGTTTTTACGTAGTACGTATGCGAGAAATTCTCCGAGCGAGATAAGTATATCGTACGTATACGTCCTTCCTGTGCTCCACACTTGTACTACTATTTGTCGGCGTGTGAAAAATATCTCAAGGTAGGTCGCAATAAGTTTCTCTCGTAAGGTAGATGCATCGTACCTGCTCTTTGCTCACAAAGTGTTATTACAATGAGTGTATCGTGAGTGAAAAACTCTCTCTTGATAGGAATAATATATTCATAGGCATTGAGGTCGCAGTCTTATTAATTGACAGTATGTTTGTTTATTTTTGGAGCCCTGTCGTTAGTAACAGTTTTTTCACATTTTGAATCAGTCATTGAGTGATCGATAAGTATTGTTATACCTATCAGTATTATTATGAATGAGATTAAAATAAATCTGATCTTAAGTGCATGAAAATGTTATTAGAGTGGAATAATCGTTGTGATATTTCGTTATGTGTGTTTTCAGGGTGATGAGGGGGGTGTAATGGGACTAAAAAGTTGGAACCCTCAAAACACACATCTAGGGCCTCTCATGAATGTGTATGTCAAATTTCAATCCCTCAATTCAATTTGAGAGAAATGTGTGGGATAGCTTTTTTAAACCATCAGATCGCCAATCTTATTGACTTGGATTAATTTCAGCACAATTTTTAAAAGATAATAAAGACCGAGCGTTTGTAATCATACTTGATTCCTGGAAGTAGTAATACATTGTTTTAAATTACTTATTAGTAATTATGATGTTATTTTTTAATTAATTATGGGCAATTATGGTAATTTTAAATCAATTATTAGTAATTACAGTAATTTTAAATTAATTATAGGTAATTACGGTAATTTTAAACTAATTGCGAGTAATTACGGTAATTTTAAATTAATTATAGGTAATTACGGTAGTTTTAAATTAATTATGAGTAATTACGGTAATTTTAAATTAATTATGAGTAATTACGGTAATTTTAAATTAATTGTAGGTAATTAAGGTATTCTTATTATTTATTGGCAATTATAATACTTTTGATAAATTTATGATGAGTATCATAAATTTGATAAATATTGGTAATTAAGTGACGAAATTTACATTTCATCGTAGCTATTGGTTGCATCGGTACTGCAGTCAATACTGGTGAAAAGAATAAGATTATTTGATCAACTACAATCAGAAAATACATTCAATAATTCAATACACCGGTTCATTTGTCTACTCCATACCCACAAATTACTTCTAAAACACTGGATTGAGCACTAGCATAGTACCGCAAGTGGACCAAATACTTCAAATGGACCATCTATTTTACTGCATCTCAAATGTCTTCATCATATTCGTCATGAAGCAGATACGTCTTCATTTTAGTGTCAACTTTTCCATCGATGTTTCGCATAGCCCACCTCAGACTAAAAGCTATTCGATGATTTAAAACTTTTTGAACAGCACCATCGTTAAATTTCAAAAACCTTACCAGCTAATCAATATCATCAATACAAATTGAACGCAAAATTCACCTAAAATGCTTACACCCATTTCACAACCATTGAAAAACACACATACTCGTTCTCGCATCGTCCATCGTCTGACAAACATTTCTCTATACAAACACGATCTCGTACAACGTACAACGATGTGTATAATCATTGGTTGAAAACAAACACTCGACCATCACACACACACACACATAATTAGTTCAATAACAGGATACTAAACGCAATATATAGCTATACTACCCTTAATTACCTAATTTTATAGCCATCTCGTATCTGCACAGGAAATCTAATAATCGGTCTATTTTCACGTATAATTTTAGCTCTATATCCGATACTAGAGTAGGGTCATTGAAAAAGCCAACACTACCATATCGATGTCAGTCTATCTCCATACATTGTGGAAGTACGCGTATTGTAGGTATGCACGGGCACTTACCTACCTACCTAACTACATTAAAAGCTATACTTAATCGTATGAAAGCTGTGTTCTATTGAATGATGAATTCCAACTAGGGTAGTTTATACGTGTACAATGTGATAGTGATGTACTCGATTTCGTGAAATATATATTTTGCACGATATTAAATCCACTCGAGAATATTGATGAGGGGCAAAATGAAGGCAGGTTTTTCAAAAAGGTGTTTAGTATCGTCGAGGACAAATTTACATTTAGAGGCGAAATGAAACTGAAACGTCAAAAATAGAAACAATTATACATCATTACGATGACACCAAGTCTTGGGTGCTACTAATATGATGGTCAACAGATTCTACCAAATATGCACGAATTGAAGCTTACCATATTGGCAAATAGAAGTTTGAATTGATAATGGAACCTGGTTCATCGGTAAGGCATGGGAAAATAGTCTTTATCAAAATGACACAAAAATCTTTACACATCACTGTACAATCCACAATTGTCACGGATTGGAAGAGCTGTGGTAAACATTGATGAAAAATTTGGCGCTAAAATGAAAAAACATCTGCTTAATGAGGAATGTGATGAAGCCATTTGAAGAGCAATAAAATAAATGGCCCATTTGAAGTATTTGATCCAGTTGTGGTGCTATGGTAGTGCTTGGTGTAGTATCTTAGATGAAATTTGTGGGCATGAAGTAGACCAATGAACTAGGATACTGAATGATTGAATGTATTTTCTGATTGTAGTTGATCAAATTATTCCATTTTGGCTACCCGTATTGACTGCAGTACCATTACAACTAATAGCTGTAATGAAATTTAGATAAATTTTGTCACCAAACTAACCCAATTGATGTCAACTCATTAAAATTGGCAATAATTACTAATATTTTTCAAATTGATCATATTCATCATGAATTTATTAAAAGTACCTTACTTACCAATAATTAATTTAAAATAAACCATAATTACCTATAATCAATTTAAAATTATCATAATTACCTGTATTTCATTTAAAATTACCGTAATTACCTAAATTTAATTCAAAATCTACGTAATTACCTGTAATTGATTCAAAATTACTTTAATTACCTATAATTAATTTAAAATGCCCGTAATTACCTGTAATTGATTTAAAATTCCCGTAATAACCTATAATTAATTTAAAATTCCCATAATTACCTGTAGTTAATTTAAAATTACCATATTTTTCATTAAATAATTTAAAAATGTATGCCACTGCCAGCAGTAATCCGGTATGATTATAGATACCAGTTATTTATTATTTTTTTTTAATTAGTGCTGAAATTAATCAACGAGATTGTAGAGAGGAGATGTAAGGGGTTTTCCACTTTTTTACCTGACTGAAAAAAAGCTGTCCCGCGCATATCTTCTCTCAAAATCTTCTCTCAAAATCTTCTCTCAAATTGAGTTGGAGGATTGTAATTTAGCATGTACATTCATGAAAAGCCTTGAAGATGTGTCTTTTAGGGGCTTAAGCTTTTCAACCCCATTGAACCCCTTCACAGCCCCAAAAAGAGTAATTTTCTTAAGGGAATTCTCTGTTGGTTGTTTGTAACTTTTCTCCTTTGTAATAGGTTTTAGTAAATATTCCCATGGGTATGATTGCAATATTTTATCCAGAAAAATGAGAAAAAAAATCATCGCAATGTGTAGCTTTTTGAGCTTGATTTTTTTGAAGTAAAGGAGATATGACGGAATTTTTAATTCATGGAATAAAAAAAAGATGCCTGCTTGGATAGCTTTTCTATCGATTTGTTCAAAAATGAGCAATTTTTACCATTTTTTCTCCTCAGTATCCCCTCCCCAAAATCTTTGTATAAAAGTCGTTCTCACTCAAAAATATCAAATCCGTTGCCAATCTAAGCCCACTGCCCAAATTTGACTGATTTTGGTGGGTATCGAGCTGAACTGATGATTTTTAGTTTCCCGTGGTGGGAAGAGGAGAGGAGGGGGTAAAAATAAAAAGCAATAAATACTTAGAACTCTTTGTATGCAAAGAGTAAACATTGAAAGAATGTAAGTTTTGATATTTAAAGTGTAATTGGTACAATTTTTTTTGTTTTTTTTTTTTTATTTCTTATTTAATAACTTTTACTTGGAATTTTTTTTCTTTATTTTGAGAGAAAGTAGGTAAAATCATTCGGGGTCAAGGTCAACTAATTTTTCTCAACATTTCGATTCGAAATCAGAAAATCAATTCAGGGTCAAGCTCAACTGTTGATGGGACAGTTGATGACGATATTTCAACTCAAAATCATAAAATCGATTCGAGGTCAACATTCTTTAATTTTCCTTAATATTTAAACTTAAAATCAAAAAACCAACCGAGGTGAAGGTAAATTAATTTTTCTCGACATTTCAACTTGAAATCTTAAAATCAATGCAGGGTCAAGGTGAACGGATAATAACATTTTAACTCAAAATCATAAAATCGATTTAAGGTCAAGGTCCACTGTTTTGACAAGTCAACTTCGAGAATCCCTAATTTTCTCAACATTTTAACTTAAAATCATAAAATCAATCCTTCATAAAATAAGTCCACCGATGTCACGTCTCTACTTTTTCTCAACATTTTAACTCAAAATCATAAAATCAATCCTTCATAAAATAAGTCCACTGATGTTATTCCAACGATGACGTCACACTGTTGATGGTCCACTAATAACATCTCTAATTTTTCTCAACATTTCAACTTAAAATCAT
>FIZR01010679.1:0-29502 GCA_900060175.1 Ferrisia virgata | reverse complement strand
CTGTTTCAATTTTCAACTGACCAATATTCTCAGAAATTCGAGACAGAGTCTGTAAGACAAGACTGTCTCGCCTTGTTTCATCTATTCGTCTCTCTCACTCTTGTCGCCACATGCTGATAACGATAAGAATACAAGGGAAGGGACCAACTCGAATGAAAAAACATCGATGCATAATACGTAATTCTTAAATTTCAAAATTTACATGTTTGGGTTACTACTAAGGTATTTGAACAAGCCTTGAATTGCCAAAGAAGTGATCTACTAAGCTGATGGAAAAAACAATGAGTCTCGATATCCTGTCCTTTCACCATTGGTGAAGAAGTATCTGTGTATACCAGCAACAAGTGTCCCATCAGAGAGAGTGTTATCCTCTGCTAGGAACATAATTTTATCGAAATGAGCATGTTTATCCCCTACCAAAGCCAAAAAACTTACATTTTTATTTCAAAATTCAAAATGAAGAATATTAGGCCAACTTTTGTTTGTTTCAATATTTCATTCAAATAAAAGTATTGCAAAGACTTGGATTGCTGTTTAAAATCGTCGATTATTCTAATCGATTAAAACCGTTAAATATTTTAATTGATTAAACAACTGGTCAATTTTCGATTAATAATCGAAACGATCAATTTTGGAATAATTGATTAATCGAATATTTTTTCAATAATCGACAATACTATTTTTGATGAAGTGACATTTCATCAAAAACGTACACCACGAAAAATATCATCGTAATGTGTTCCACTTTACATATCCATCACTACAATTTTTTCCTGAAAAGGAGAAGCATCTAATTTTTTCACTCCACCTTAAAATACATATAAGTATGCAGATTTCCAAAATCACCACAAAATCTAGAAATACATCGCATAGATAAATGATAAATTTTTTTGTGCACTTTTGTCCAGCTTACGATGCCACGAAATTGATAAACAAAAAAGCTTGTACAAATGAAATTTAATTTTCGTATATTTGACTGCTAATTATGCGCAATCAATCAATCTGATATACCACCGACACATAGAAGAATGATCATAGAAATATTGCTCTATACTCACGAAAATTTAATTGACGTACTCCTTTTAGTAAGGGCGCGAACAACACAGCAATATTGAAAACCTGTGAAGAAAATTCACGCAAATGAAAAGTGTTAAACGCTGTAGCAAACAACAATATTTTCACATCATGATGTTAAAAATGGCACCTCTTACCATACACCCCACCATACATATAACAGCCGATGAACGAAGCGAACAGCCGAAAAATCCTTTTTTTAAAGTACGCATTATTTCGTCAAATAATTAAACTTGTTCGCGTTAAAATTGAAACGGGGAAACGACTTTTTGCGTTCAAATAGACAAGCAACATAACCACTCGTTTAAAGTAAATAAACTGAACTGACATCAGCATCTGATAATTCTAGTACGGTCCACGTTTTACATATTAATAACCCCCGAATAGGCTAGTCGCAGGCTCGCAATGATTAGGTTTTTTCCAAAGTCGTCATTCCTTCACTCCTCCCACTATATCAGCATACGTAATGAACTGGTGATGCATTTGTAACTTCAACTGATACCAACAGGCCACTTGGCCAGGATACCAGACCTTTGCTACAGCCTATGGTTATTTGCATACATGGATGATTAGATGGGAGAAAAAAGGGCTAACGTGAAGAACCACGTGATTTCGACCATTACTAGAACCCAGTCCCAGAAAGCTACGCGTTCACTCAAATTGACAACATAGATACCAAAGGACACGCCACGAAAATATATTGAAAAATGTCACAGAAAAGCGGTCGAAAAGTGTTGAGAACGGATCTGTTCGAGAGGTTGCCTACTTACTACCCTTGGTGAGGTAAATAACGTAATGCATGTCGTTCAACCAATGAACGCTTGGTTTTCGAGTAACAGTGTCGCCAAGTTTAAAAATTTTTAATTTTCAAAAAATCGTCAGTCAATGTAGTTAAAAAATAGTGCTCTCCAAGACGAACAAAAAAAGTTCTTCAGACCAATTTAGTACATTGCAGTGGGAATGAGATACAAGTTTTTAAAAAATCTGAAAATTTCAATATTTCTTAAAAAAAAAATCAAAAACAATTCGTAACATGAAAATTGAAGCATCTAATAAATAATAGTCATGAAGGTGAACGAAAAAGGTTAAAACGGCCAAATTTGTATGTTACTCCTAAATATTTTTTATACTTACGAGTTTTGAAGATATTAGATACCTATGTTAAAGTATAAAAATAAAGCCAATAAAATGAACTTCAATCTCTGTAGCTTGGCGATTGAATTTAGATATATCTAAATTGATTTTTGTGAATGTCAATTACTGAATATTGAAAAAAGCATGGTTTTCCAGTACTTGGCATTATTTGAAAATTATTGTTTTGCATCATCAAAGTATTTGTTAACATTTTTAATCGGTAGGTAGAGGTAATCTTAAAATATTTTTAGAATAAAATGCCTTTTATGCAGTCGGAACTTAATAAATGTATGAGGTGGAGATAAATTGAAGATTCCATCAAAACAACCAAAATCTATAATGACATAGAAAGGAATGAAAACCCATTTTCATAACACAATGTAATAAAATTAAAAAAAAAAAATTAAAATCAGTTTTACCACTGGTCAAAACGTAAACCGTAACTATGTAAAGACAGAGTTTGCTCATACGCTAATAGAACTGCATTTATTTGCCATTTTCCTGGTGTCAACTACTGCGGTATCAACTATGGAATCGTTGTGTCAAATAATGGTGAATTTTAAACCTCTTAAAAAATGTATAACGGCCCGCAAAATAATCCTATACAGGTAAGATGAAACTGATTACATACAAAAATATCGGATATAAATTTTTTTGCAAAAAAATTTTAAAAAATATATAAATGTGTGAGCAAATAAATTTTTTTCTAAAAATTCGCTCTTACTGTGTCAACTACTGTTGACTTCACTCTACACAAATTACCAATTTCTAACCTAAATAGAATTTCTCTACTCTTCTGCTGTTTACTTCGGTTCATAATAAATTGACTTTGATTGATTACGAACAATACATGAAAAATAATCAAGTTTTTTTAATGAATAGGTGGTACTTAAACGTATGAGGACTTTCAATACCGGTACATCTCATTTTGAAAATTTTCACCTAAAAAGTTACTTTTAAAATCAAAATAATAAAATAAATAATATACAGTTAGTTCTTAAGAATATGTACATTGTTTGTAAAATACGAAATATGAGCACAGCCTCTGTTGAACTTGAACAAATATCACATTCAAGCGTTGACCGTTACAGGTTGATTGATTTCGATGGTATAGCTATATAGGACCCATATAGAATACACTCTGAAAACTGTAATCAAACAAATGTAGGTATAAAATAATAGAAATTTTCACATTTGATTTAACAAATATTTTTAATACACTTACCGAGATAAGGTAGAACAAAAAACAAGGATATGATTAAGGAAAATAAGTGCACGAAAATTGATCCTATTATGCCCAAAACGGAAACTACAACATCGACGCATAACACAATCAGAGACGTGCTCACCAGCGAAGAATCATCCTACAAAATAAAAAATACATAAACATCACAATTGTTACTTAAACGTTTCAAGTTTACGTAATTTATTGATGAATTTCTCGGTTGCCACGATACATACATGATGTAATTTGAACAATGTATAACCATACACTGCTGACAGAAAAGCTTGGTATACCAGCGTAATTATCGTTCCCACGAACGCTGCACATGAAATAAAATTCATTTTAATCTTTAAATTAGCAACATTGTAAATACCACGATATTTCGCGCTATGTTATTCTCATATCTGTGATGACGTCATCGGTTCATCGATTTAAAGACTAAGAATAAGTTTAATTAATGAGCAGATTTTTTTTCAGATCGACGTGGGTACATATTTACATTAACATATTCACTCTTTTCATCTCCCATAATACGCAGCTAATTAATCGCGACAAAATTTACGATCATGTTGAAAGCAATTTTCATCCAATTTTATATTTTTATACGATAAAACTTCAGTATATAGGTATATGAACTATAAGTATACTTGGACCAAGAGCTCAATAAAGTATGACAAAATAGTTACTCACATGAATCAACGGTACCAAGGAACAACGCGAGTACTATAAGAACACTAAGAACCTGCGCAGAAAAATAACATAAGTGAATTGAAGATTTATTTTGAAAACTATCAACTACGTACTGTAGGTAATTAACTACATTCAAACGTCTAAAAGCTACGTAGATATATAATGCACATACAAAAATAACATTTAAGTAACTACTTACCACGAGTGCAACGAGACATATGATTGTCGATGACCTAAGCGAAAATTTACCAAACCCTTTCTCCAAAGTACGCATTTTTTCCTCCAATACTAATTACAATTACTGGCGTAAAAATAAATTAAAATACGACGACGACGGTTTTGCTTCGAAACTAAAATACAAATATGAAACACGGCGATAAACGCGAAACGCAAATACACTGTGTTAACTCAACTGTCAAGGCTAAACTGGGCTTGCCACTCGGGCCATTACAGCGTGTTGGTGTTGCTTGTTGAAGAATGTGGTGTCAGACGTGTCGGTACTGGTCGTTGTTGTACCGGCAAACCGCCGGTATCAGCATCTAGCTCTCTCCCCTCTCTCCTGATTCAGCATGGTATCTAACAACGCTCTACACAGCTGTGACCGGAATCAACAGGCTATAGCAACCAAGCCCCTATCACAAAACGTGTAACGACTGATAACTGTTGACTGTGCAAAATTCGAGTCGATCTTGTTCTACGAAGTTCACATATAATTGAAACGCTGATCTAGCATTTTGTTATCATCGTTATCGTAATGCTTGACCACTTTTGTTTGGTAGTAGTAACAGATTTCGAAAGAAGAAATGCCTTCTCTTGAGAGCAAAGATGGATAAAAAACTGCGAGTAGTATGTATTATACCTGATTCTGGGACACATTTTATTTTTTGGATTTTTAACCGAATTCATCTTGTATTCATCTGTTAAACAACCAACAAAAACATTTCTTTGGATTTTTAACCGAATTTATCTTGTATTTATCTATTAAATAACCAATAAAAACAATTTCAGTACCCCTTCAACAACCGATATTTTTATTTGAATTCATTAGATTGAACGAAGAGGAACTGAATCTACTGACTCACATTTCTTTCTTCGGATTTTTTATGCAAACAATACCTGATCCTGAACCAGATTTAAAAAAATCTCAACGATAGTTTAACGTTGAAATCACCTAAAAATTGACGCTTTTCACTAATTTTTCTTGACTCTGTTGTTTTTTTAATTTTAACACTTCCCCGGTGTCATCACGGCTACCAGCCGCAGCGTGTCTTTTTAATTTTCTATGGAAAGATTTTTTTCAATTTCCTTAAGCTTTTTTCTTTTTTGATTCCTTATTAATAACCATCTCCAACAATAAGAACTATGAGTGACGAAAACAAAAATTTTGGAGTACATTTCATGAATGCGGCTGACAGCCGCAATGACACCAATCGTGGAACTTTTTTTTGCGGCTGTCAGCCGCGATGTCACCAGTTATGGAACTTAATGTCTATGCCAGATTTTAAGTGTTAATCAAGGTTCAACGCCAGTATTTTAGTATTTTTACATTTTTCAACCATTTTTGATAACACAGATTTTTAAGTTGATCAACTAGTGACTATGATGGATATTGCTAACTACTTGATGAACAGTTATCAAAACGAACTATGTGTATAAAATGAAAAAGCTGAAACAAAACAAAACACTTTATTGAAAAACATGAATAAAAAGAAAAATCACTTCGGAACACATACAAAATTAAAAAAAAAAAAGAACAAGGTAAACATTAAAAAAAAACTTCTAAAAAGAAAAAAAAATCAAATTAAGGTAGAGCATGACGAATGAACATGATACAATTGTAATTAATTGCCTGTATCATAAAATAGAAAAATTTACAGGTGTTATCAAATGATGGTGAATATTCTCGGACAAAATTTTATAAATTCGATGCATCGACAATGCAAAATGATGAATATTAATCCTTAATTCATCAACACTGTGTCCATTTAATCTACCTACTTAATATTCTTTGTATCTGGAGAGAATCATTTCGATTGGCGGTGTGCAAAATGCGAATCCATTTGCGATAATGAATGCCATTTCTCATCTCCGGCGCATTTTCACCGAAATTATTGGTAACCCATGCTTCGTACTCTCGGTCATCAATGATATAAGTACTACCAATACTGCTTTCAAACTCTTCAACTCTTGTTCGCATATGCAAGATGAATTGAAGTGCACTGGCAAGATTTTTCGCTTGATCCTAAAAACAGAACAATCAAACAAAGAAGTAGATCTTAACCTGAAAGGAGGTAGAAAAGTGTAGATTCACTTACCAAATCTTTTTTGAGCTCGACTATCTTTTCCAATCTGTCATCGTTCAGTTTTCTCTCTTTTTCGTATAGCACGTTGTAATTTGGCTCTGACATCGTACAAAATTAATTATAATTTCCTATAAATAAGTGATTGTCTTCTACTCTGATTCCAAATGTTTTATCAGTCTTTATATCTTTAGAACCATAATTTGGTGAATATTTTTTGAGCTGTTCTTCCTATAACCTTTATAACATCTTGTTTCTTATCTAATAATTGAGGTGGTTGATTTTCGACATATTCTGGTAAGCTTTTTGGCATAATTTCGACATATTCTGGTAAGCTTTTTGGCATAATTTCGACATATTCTGGTAAGCTTTTTGGTATAATTTCGACATATTCTGGTAAGCTTTTTGGCATAATTTCGACATATTCTGGTAAGCTTTTTGGCATAATTTCGACATATTCTGGTAAGCTTTTTGGCATAATTTCGACATATTCTGGTAAGCTTTTTGGCATAATTTCGACATATTCTGGTAAGCTTTTTGGTATAATTTCGACATATTTATTTTGATGTATTAGTTTTTCCAAAGGTTTTGTAATAGGCTTATACTGTACCTTACCACCTGGTACTCCAATTTGAGTAACCTAGTTTGTACGTCACATCTTCGCCTTTGGCCCCGCATAGTGATCATACAACAGCCCACAGCAAGACAGTCGAGGTGCGCACCCCTAATTCCAGCACTATATATATTAAGTAAATAATTTCATGCTATTATACAATACAGTACTCTGTGAGTAAAACCAACTTTGATTCAACTTACTAGTAGTAAAAATCCTAACAAGGGATCGCAATTCGTACACCACACTTGTAAACAAATTATACAATACTAACACATAAGCTATAATCGACTTCTAAACCAGTCGCATCCCTTAGCCAGACACCCCTCTGTCCACACTAAGATGGACAATAGGCATATTATGTGGGAACGATCTTGCAACAGCAAACGTAATGCTCGCTCTCAGCGACATACACCTTGTACAGGCAGGGTTTCCAAAAATATCCTAACTAAGGGGTACTCCTTATTAGGAGAATTTTTACCTTTATTTACAGTTGGGGTCAGCGATTTTTTTCCAAATTTTTTATAGAAGTAGACCACGATAAAAGAACACAACCGACGCAAACAGGAGCTCTCTAGCTAGATTTAAACCCAGTCTATACCAGGTGGGGTCAAATGTAGACCCAATTTGAAGAAAATGTAAAATATCAGATGGGGTCATATACAACGAGATTATAAAATGGATTTGAATTTTTTTGAAATGGTAACACTACATCAGCCATTGCATATGGCATGTACAGTCGGAATCTGTGCCTCAGTAGTAAATCAATGCTCCCATATACAGCTGCGAAAATGAAACAAAGCATTAATAAACATATACCAATGCTTCTTTCTCATCATTGAACATATATTAAATCAGTACTTCCTAGCTAAATTAGAAGAGAAGATATGAGTAGGATAAACCCGAAAAATAAGAAAAATCAATCAAAAAACACTTGCGAGGAGGCGGAAAAATTGAGCCCCTCCCCCCCCCCTCCGCCACAAAAAAGACATAAAACCCACCTAAAGAACCACCTTTTTAAAGATCGGGAAGGAGTGCGATGGGTCAGAAAAGCTCAATTTCCCCAAAAAAAACATACTATAGCTTTTGCTTGGTCTCCTTACCAAATTTCAACTTCCTAGCTCAAATTGGAGGGAAGATAGGAGAGGAAAAGCCGGTTTTCAAAATCAAAAATGAAGAAAACCCCCATATCACCTCGCCTTTTTTTTGGGGGCTGGTTTTTAAATGAAAACGATTTTTATAGAAAAACTTTTGCAGCTAAAGATTTGGTTCCGAGGATTTTTCGACTTGCTCTTTCAAACTAGCTCAAGTTTCATTGCAATTAGAGCCGCAAAATTGAGAAAGTTCACTTGTTACCTCAACTTAAAGCGCTAATAAGGGAGGAATGGAGCTTTTTCAAGTTGAAAAAGAGAGAACCCCGCATATTTCTCAAGCTGATTTTTGAATATGTTGTGCAACTTTGAATTCTCTATCAATTCGGGCATAAGTGAATTTAGATCTAAGGTCATCCTCACTCATATACATCTAATCCGCCGCCAAACTGAGCCGATTCACGGATTGGAACGATTTTGGTCTGTATTGAGCAGAGTGAACGATTTTAGTCTTTGGGGAAAAACAAAATTAAATAATTGACATAGCCAAAAATGGTCGTGATGGTCTTCTAGGACCCCTAAAAACGGATTTTGTTAATATCGTCCCCTCATCCACCATAGGTTAATAAACTATAATACCCCGGTTTTCATTAGCAATATGACATGGAGAATCAGACGAAAAAATTGCTGATTGATAGTAAGAAATTTGTCTACATCTTAGAAGATATTTTTGGTGTTCTTTCAATTTCTCAAAGATAAGTAATTATTTCCTACTAAGCATAAACTATTGATTCATCTTTTATTTTAATTTATCAATATTATACACCGTCTTTTCAAATACATAGTACACAAGTAGGCGAACAGGGTTTTATAATCTTATCTTACTGTACCTAATTATGCTTTATCGAATAAATGAAACATTTTCTACAAACAGTCACACTTTTGTATGGTTCAAGGATCAAGTAACAATTATTCACTCAACATAATCAATCGTTCAAGAAATAGTTTTATTTAACTTGTGTTTGTGCTTCTAACAAGTGGTAGTTCGCTGTATTCTTTCATTTCTGAAATAATCTACACATGTAGAGAAAAAACAGTCAATCTGGTGAATCCTTCATTTCAACTATGGAAGTATAAATTATAATTTCGAACAAAATATTAAAGCAAAGGCTGATAAACAATCTTTGTAAGTATTTTCATCAATTAGACACCTTGATCGTGATTACTGCAATTCTTTTTATTATTAGCTTTCAAACATCAAAAATGGTAAAAGTAAGAGAATTTTGTTGCGGATGCTCTCTTCGAAGTGGAACCCTATCAATAGCATGGAGTTTGTTGGTGAGCGTTTTCAAACTATAGTGATATTTCCATCAGTTTACTTTACCCATTACCTATGTATTAGATACTTATGCATAAGGACATTATTTTTCAGATACTTCTACCTTTAGACTTGATACTTTCTTCAGATGAATTTTTCCGCGACCTTCGCTTGAGTAAAAATACGAGCAACGAGATTGGTATTTCTTTAAACTAAATAATTATATCTATTTGTTCTATTGACGTAGTCATCGTAAAAAAGCTATTCTATATTATTATTTATAGATCCACCTTCTTCATGGGAATTTATTGTAGATACGATAGGCTCTACTGTAGGAATAATTATTTCTATCGTAACGATTTGGGCAGTTTTAAAGGCAAGTTTTACCTTTACCTCTGTAGACTAGTAATATAATTTAAGAAAAAAATTTCGAATCAACTGTTATGTTTAGAACAAGACGAAATTTTTGAATACTCTCATTTGGTATCTTTATTTTCGGGTCATCAATTCGATGGTTTTTATGGCAGTACTGCTGACAGCTGCACTATTTAAATCAAGTAATAAATCCGGAACGAACTATCCACAGTCTATTTCATTGAACATATACCAACATGAGCCTGTAGAGGAGTTAGTGTCTATGATTTTATTACAGTTGTTCTTAGCAGGTAAAGCATAGTATAGATCATGACTTATCTAATTTATATCATATTTAAAAGTCATTTTCATATTAAATTTTAATGCATAATTTATCAAATTTTTTTAGGCATACTATCGTATATGGTATTAGTTGTGCGCAGCTATCGAGATTATTCGGTTAGAAACGAAGCCCAAGACGTGGAGTACATAGGTTCTGATCCGACTACAGTAGGTTTCAGATCCATACATATTTGAACTTTCATCTCGTAAAGATATTAATTTTACCCACTTGTGATTTCAATTTATTTAATTAATTTTTTCTACTGAGTTTTTCACTCGAATACCTATTACTAATTTAATGATAGTCAAATTACGTGTACTTCTTAAAATAAATATCGAAGTTTTGATAATTTAACAAATTGAAATTCTGAAAAAAAAAATCTGTATTCCTGCCAAGGAGTACTGTTTTATTGGAATCCCCAGTCAGTTGGAGTTCCATGTCAGATATTTACTCCGCTTTTCTTTTTTTTTCCTTAAAACTAAAAATCATTTACTCAGCTCAAACTCACAGAAGTGGATTTAGGTCGAAATAGTTAGTTTTGCAAAGAAGTGCTGCCAATCCAATTTGAAAAATAATTTTAAGACAGAGAATTGTAAAATTTTGCTATGATCAATATTTTCAACTTTTATTAATAAATGAAATTGGCAACACAATTACCTATTTCGACCTAAATTCATATCTCTGCAGTAAAAAAAAATTTTGGGCGCATACTGAAGTAAAAGGTCTATTAATTGTATTTTTTTTATCTCGATTTTTATGATCTGTATCGTTTCAACCACCACTGCTTTTTTTTCGAAAATGGCTTTACTTTGAGGATCCATAGCTCTACCCTCCCTCCCTGTGCTAGAGGCATAAAAATTTGTATGTTGGGTTTTCAATTCAAAGTCAATCACCTCTGTGAGTGTGGTCAAAATCGTAGCTATGTTTTTTTTTCGCTTACCCTAATGTATAATTAATAGGGGGCCTAGATGTGTTGGGGGGGGGGGGATTTTGACCCTTCAGCTCCATTGCACTGCCGGAAAATACAAAAAATGTGGTTTTCTCGTCGGTTTTTTATCTTGTTTTGAGTTTTTTGAGTTTGTTTCTCACATAACTACCCTCCAAATTGAGCTAGAAATTTGAAATTTGGCATGTACATTTAGTGGAGGTCTTCGATGTGCCTTCTGGGGATCTCAGCTTTTCTGCCCCTCATTTACTTCGTTCGATACTGACCAAAATCGCTCCAATTCAGTCAATCGGCTCAGTTTGACGGCGGATCAAATATATATGAGTGGAGATGAACTCGATGCAAAAATTGCTCCTTTTTTAAGCCAATTCATACGGAATCCAAAATTGTATAACATATCCAAAAATCAACCTCTTAAGTCAATTAGAAGGGGAGATATGAGGGTTTTCTACCATTTTGATCTTGAAAAAAGGCTGTTCCTTCCCTATCTTCACACCAAAATAAGCTAGGAAGTAGAAATTTGGTATGTACATTTAGTTGGGGCCCTGGATGTGCCTTTTGGGCGGTCACATTTTCATCTGGAGTCTTAAATTTTGAATGTGCGCGCGTATGACAAAATAAAGCTATCGTACTAAGTGATAAGGAAAACGCTTTAACGTTTCCACTAAACCATGAAAATCAGTTGGCCTTGGTGTGATCCAAAAAGTTTTTCAATGAAATGAAAACCATTCCGCACCACCTGAGAACATAAGCCACGTTTTGATGTGTTACTCATGTTTGTACAATGCTGGAATAGGATGTAATCTGTTCCAAGGAATAATTACAAAGCATAAGGCGGATCTGGTTTGTTAAAGTCTGCGTTTGTCCAAAATTGAATTTTTGAAGCTTTTTTTTTCAGAAGCTCGAAAGTTTCGCCACAAAATGAACATTATTCCGCACCTCCTGAGAACCTAAACTACATTTTAATTCATCAACCACGTTGGTACCGATGTCTGAATCGTCTGTAATTTGTTCCAGGAATTACTTTTTATAGCATAGATTATATTTCACCGTTCAGAAATGCAGAAATCATCAAAAATGGTCTGGAATTATGAAAATAAAAATTTAAGCACTTTCCCCTTTTTAAGAACAATTCTAGATCATGGATATGTAACATATCCATATCACATACCTACGTACACCACCTACTCACCATATTTTTTGCACTCTAATCCAACTTAAACATTTTAACAATAAAATGCCAAAATAATGCATTACTCTTTTATCTGAAATTAAAATGAAATCGTAATATTAACCATTACTCTTCTTACTTCCAGCTCATAGTTGATCTCTCATTCAAAATGTACATCACCAACTCACCGTCACCTTTCACATTTATTCAACTTGGACATTTTAACATAAAGTGCAAAAATAATTTGTTATGTTTCTATTAAAAAAAAAAAAAAAAAAATGTAGATCATAGATATGTAATGCTGAAAACAATTGATAAGTTCACAATTTTTGTTTTTGAAGATTTTCATATCTTCTATAATAAGTTTTAGAATCTTTTTTGCAATCAAATGACAGAACATTCAATCAACCTTATGAAATATATCGTTGGTTAGATTTATATTAAATGCAAAAATAATAGAAAAATCAAAAACTTTACATCAAAAACATCACACATTTTTCAATTTTCTAAATTGAAATCTATGTTAATATTTCAACATTCAGTGCTAAAGTATTCAACCAAAGTAAATTAATTGCAATCAAACTCTTTTGGCTAGAATTTTCCTACAACAAAACAACATCAAGTAGGAACATTCGATGATATTTTTCAGTCAAAAACATTTTTAAACTAAATTTCAAATTTTTTTCCTTTTTACTCGATTATAATACTTACGTTGTTCTTGCGTCAGATAAAAATGGATTAAACACGCAGTTAATCAGGAAGCTGTGATACTGATAATTCGAAATGTTTTGCTAGTAATGATCAAATCAGGATATTAGTCGACGTCTTTTTTAATGAAACAGGACGCAGATTAACGAATGTATCGTTAATAAGCGTAATGCACTTTCAACGAAGGGTGTTTACTACAAATTCAAACTTACTCGTATAATCGTTCATTTTATAACAAGCTTTAACGTTTTTCACGATAATATTTTCTGTGGTCCGTTTCAAAATTTTAGAATGGTTCATGTAAAGGAATTTTGTTGTGGGATTCCACTTCGAAATGGAACGCTGATTTTGGCATGGTTTACGTTGGTAAGTTTATTGTATTTTGTCCGTTTACGAAAGTTATATGTATTTATGAAATTAACTCACTAAAACTAATATCACTTTTATAGATATACAATTGCGATGTATTTTTGGACAAATTATTCTTATATTCAAGTGATACTCTGTGGGAGAAAGTGCCTACTCCGGGTATGTCTCAAATTATACATAATTCTTTATTGTACATGTAAATTACGTATCTACAAAGGCACCGCTAAGTAGTAGCTACAGGGATCTGACCCCCCAAAAAAAGTTCAGATGTTTCCCAAACCACCTAAAAATTATTTATTTTCATTTTGTACAATTTTCCCATTTACAAGAGTTATTTTAGGTTAAATTCATGGTCCCTTTTGCTTCTCTTTCATTTTTAATCCTATAAAAAAGCTCCCGCATACTTAGGGAGGCAATTCATTGAATATTTCACCACAAAAAATAATAATTCATCATCAAAATAATTGATACAATTTCTTTTTAGATGAGTTGAAATTTACTACCTGTGTTTACAATATAGCCAGGCCTATTGTTGGAATAATCATTTCTATTGCAACGATTGTCGCTATTCACGAGGTAGGTACGGATAATTAGGTATGCATACCTATATTAGAATCCTGGAATTTACTTATTTTTTGATTAAAAATAAATAAATAAATAACGAACAAACAAACTAACTAACAAATAGAAAAATTCAAAAACTGAAAATGCTTTTTTCATGTTCATTTTTAGAACAGAGCGAAATTCGTACTGACCATTTTCTATTGGTACTATAACTTTACGGTAATTCGTGCTATAATCTGTGCTACCTTGTGGTTATCTAAAACTAAGCTGTACGAAGAATTAGAATGGGACGATTATAGTGATCATGAAGAGAAATATACACCTATAAAAAGATGGCTTTTCGTTTTCCACCTATTTGAAGCAGGTAAAGCAATAAGAACTTAATCATTTCACCTACTCGTATATTCAATATCTTCATAAAAATTCCATAGAGAGATTTTTAATGAATTTTGCATAATTATTTGAGCAGGGTTTTTGTGGTATTTCACAACGGTTATAAAAAGCTACAGAAATGAAATTAATCGATCAGGAAAATGGATGACTTATACCAGGCAAATCAACGAAGAACGTGAGGAGAATTCAGTATAATAAGTACTCCCCCTTATTACAATAAAAAAATTGCCCACACTTCTCTTTTTCACCGTACCTACCTACATTCATCTTGTAAATAAATAAATGAATAAAAATCTCAATTAGTTTACATCTGAATCAAGTATTTCTTTTGTTATTATAAAAAGTAACGTTCCATTAGATATATTTTTAACATATACTCATGTTATATTTCATTCCGCTATTTTGAAAAACAATTTCAGTTTCTTCATTATTTCTAGAGCTTATCAACATTCATTAAAGAACTATATTATTCCATTACAACCACCAACGCAACCAAAAATCAACACCGATTGTTCGCATACAATCAAATTTGATCATTTGAAATTCAACAACGATTATGCAGTCATAAATATTATAAAATTTGTCAATAATTACCAGCAATAAATTAAAAAAATGTTCACCAAAATTTCAACCCCCTACCAAGGTACAATTGCAGTAGTTTTTAAGAAATCACTTTTGGAAATCCAACTGAATGAACGTCTCGCCTAAAACTCAAACATATTATTAAAAAATTCGCACCCAGCTCGATGATCGAACCCAAGGTACCTGGATTGCCAGTCCAATATGATGCAAGTTAAGAATAGGTCAAGTCTAAGTTACATAATTTACAAATGATATCTCAATTGCGTAGTACTGGCTCAGAACTCCAGTTTGTTCCTTTGGTTCCCTTAGGAACTACTCGTAATACTGTGCATGGATCTGCCTCAGAATTCAACGTATGTAAACTTCCTCGTTCGACTTCTCTGCCAGACATATACTACTGGCCTTTTCCTCGGAGGCTCAGGATTATATGTTGGATCCACATCTGGATCATCGTTGAAACTTTGTTCGCTGTCTGTGTCATGTTTAAAAAGCACTGGATAGTTATTTTCCACACTAGTGTTTGAATGTGCCTCATCAAAGAAATCATCAGCTTCACAGCCCTCTATAATTCGTCGAAGATGCTCCGTCTCATAAGTGCTACTATTCAATCTTCCCATTTTTTTAATGTTTGGCTTACAATGATTTGATAATAATTGAAGTATTCTTTATTGAGATAAACTCTTCCAAAATAAATATAAGTGTCGTGGAATTTTTAGAAAATTGCTGCGCAATAAGTAAAATTTTGACGAAATATGATAAACCAGTCTAAGACACAAAATGAGGTAACAAATAACTTCGACCTACCTGTAAAACCTGTTGGAGATAAATCCCTGAATGGTACGAAATTTTTAACCAGAAAGTTTCCTCCGCATGCTTGAGAACTTTGATTATCCTAAATTATAACCCGGAGGAAATTTCCGTGGCTGCGACAATAGAAGGTAAACTTAATTTCAGCTGGGAGGAAACCTTAATGGATGCGAGTAAATTCCATATACCCCTGGAGGAAACCTCCATGGTAGGACTAAAGCGAGGTTAATATAATTTCAGATCTACAAACAGCTGGAGGTAAAAAAAATCAGTTGCTGCTAGTGATCGCTTGTAACCTCTTGAAACCTCTTGTAACCACTACAGTGAACCACATCATCACTGAAAATACAATGCTGTAATGTAAATGCGTGTCGCATGATACTATCACTTGACTGACACTATACTGTTGTATGTATGTGTAGTGGTGATGGTGGTCAGGCAGCATACTAGTGGGTTCTAAGCTTCTGTGGGGGAGGGGGGCACTGCAGGAAAAACTCAAACTAATAGTAGCTCTCAACGATCACTGGAAGAAGAATTAACTTCGTTTATGGAAAAGGATCGTTTAAATTTGTTTGGAACATTGCACATAAATTCGGATCATATCTAGTGTAAAAAATATTGATATTTTTGTAATCAGATGTTAAGTTACAAAAAAAACGTGTGTTTCCTGCAAAGCCAACGATAAGGGGGTTTTGTGAAAGGGGTGAATTATTCCACCAAAGTGAGGATACTGCTAGGAATTTGAAAAATTTTCAGACTATTTGGAAAAATTGAAAAATTGGCGTATGCTAAATTTAAAAGAACGCGTTAAAATACAAATTTTCAAGCTTTCTGTTCAGATTTTTTAAAATGTTTGCCCTCACTTCACTCGGGCTATATTTTTTAACAATATTTTGAAGATTAAATTAAATTAAATTTTTTCTTTCCTAGAAGGCAAGTGTGGTCACTGAACTCAAAATACTTGTGAAAACTGAAAACCTTCCTTTTTCTTCATAAAACCTCGAAATATGCTCTCTTTAACTGTTCAAAAATCCTATTTTTTCAAAATTTCGTCCTCAGCTTGCTCAGGCATGCGCACAAGTCTACTCTATCTATACCTTCCACTTCATTTATGTAACTAGAAAAAATTTATTGGCTCTTCAGTGTTACCATGAATACAAACTTTAAAAATGCAAATTTTCAAGAACCAGGTCTGTTTCAAATTTTATTTATTTATTTTTTTTACTTATATTCCATTAGGTCTACCTATGATAAAAATTATTTAATAAAATTTAGATACCTACATTTAAAAATCTAATAAAAGCTTTCTTTCTTGACTTTTTAAACATACCTATCTGTCTTTTTTCAGAAAGCAGAAAAATATACATTTCACATTAAATGATTTATAGTCATTACATCGAATTAATCATCTTCTGACTAATTAATTTTTATAGTTGACACAGGATGAGTTTTCAAACCTCTTCTTTCCTCTCTGTCGAACATTACAAAACATCGAAGTAAATGTTAATATGCATATTTTATCTGTATCAGTTAACGTGCAGTTGATTACCTACATCATTTTAATAATTTTATTCGATCTTTAAAAAAAAAAATGGTTGCAGCATTATGTGGCATATATTCACTTCGAATCGGTACTTTCATCTTGGCAAGAGGTCTACTTGTAAGTGTTTTACAATCTGTTATTTTTAAAAATAGGTAAATATTTAAACGAACGTCATCTTTCAGGTATTCGAAACTTCACTACTGATAATTTATTTAACTCAGTTTATATTTTCAGTGGGTATGAATGAAACCCAATTAAGTGGTATGTATCAGGTAACAATAATTTAAATTCTAAATTATATAAGAAATTTAATTAATTTTTTTTTCAGCTGATTCAGCTCGTTGGTATAAAATTATTTTCATTTATAACATGATAAGGACCATCATTGGAATCGTAGTCTCTATTATAGCCTTGTCGGGGCTTAAATATGTATGTATAATATAGTATTAGGCTTAATGGAGCATAAAAAATTTTTAAAATGGTACCCAATTCTTTTTTTCTTTATTTTCAGAATAAAGCTAAACTGTTAAATGGTCTGCTTTGGTATTTTTCTTACATGATGTTGGCCACCATATTCAGCGAAATATTAGTGATGATTGATCCTGCTCAAGAAGAACAACTAGTTAAGCAGATTCCATATTCGAAGAACTCTAGTTACACGTACATACGTATGAGAATATTTCTCTCATTACTGGTTTATCCTTTCGAAATAGGTAAAACGTAAAAAATATCATTTGGTGATATCCTTATGATCATCTATAAATAACGATGCACTTATATTTCCAGTGCTCGTATTTCATTTTGCTTGCGTTGTAAAAAGCTGTCGAGATTACATGATCAGATATCCATTTGAGAATGAAAATTTCTATTCAAACATCGAATCGCTGAGCAATGAAAAATCAGTATTTGTGACGTAAAATGCAATGTACGAATATTTATGTCTATGACAGTATATGGCCGATTTAAGGCTTCAATATGTAATCGTTTCATTTTAATAACTTTTATATTTTCCTTCTTATCTGAAATTTTAGTCAAACATGAAGCAAGTAATATTAAATATCATTACATGAATCTAAACGATGTAATAAGTCGCTGTAACTGTTGCACAGAAAAGGGTATAAGCTCAACTAAGTAGCCAAGTAGGTATTTAAACACAGGTGAATACGAGACAATTTAAAACGTCATTAAAATTACGGAATTTCCTGCAAAATAAATTTATCAGTTAGAATTTCTAATCAGTTTTTTATCTACTCTGGAATACCCTGCACACAGTCTCACTCAATAATATGACCTATTAGTCACATATTTCATACTTCCTAAGTTTGATTTGCTACTGCTCGATGGTCCATCTAATGATTCTAGCAATCGTATAGTAATATCCAAAAAACATATTATGTATGTTTAAAAAAAAAATCCCAAGAATGTGCTCAATTTGCTCATATTTACTTCGGTGAGCCTATTAGAACCCCTCAAAATTGCCGGACAAAAATTTGATTAGCAGGTGTCCAGGTGCACTATTTGCAAAATAGCATATCCAAAACTGGAGTGAAGCATGTCTCCATTTATGCACCCTAAACACGTAATCTACTGGTAACTTCGTTTCAAATCAAGATACAGGGAAGAAGTTGAAACAAAAAATGTAGCTGAACAAAGAAATCCGTCCATTTTGGCCATTTTGGCAATTGCTCGTCTGTACAGATCATACCAATCGACCTAGAGTTTTGAAACTTTGTAGGTGCCGAGGATGTGCCTTTTGGGGTCGACTCGTCACCCCCAATCCATACACCAATTTACTTAGAAGGTTGAAACTGGGTAGTAGTTGACGCTGATGCTCAGGGTGTGCCTTGGGAAAACCGCTAATGTGGCAACACTGGTTCTGGTTCGGAATTTTTTCTCAGATATGGATTGAAAACAGATCTTTCTTCCAAAAAAATTTTTGTCACTGTGAGGGAGCTCAAGGAGCAACTGTTATGTTCACAAATTAGTTAAGGGAAACTAAATTATCTGGAGGTCTCTGGCTCTCAACTCACACCCTCAAACCCATCCTATTACAGGTCCAAAAAAAAAACATCTTTTCAACGTTTTTGGTGAATTGTTCACCAGGGCAGATCGCTGTAATTGAACCAGTGCCTAATTTTTTTTGTACGAATAATAAATGAAATCAAGGTGAACGTTTTGAGACCTCGATGAGCATCTTAAGTCCATTTTTCGCCAAGCTAAAGGCAATTGAAGCTTAGAAAATCGTGAAAAGAAAAAAAAGCTGAACGCAGAGAACAGCTCAAATTTTAAACTTAATTTTCTCAACATTTTGTTTTTTTTTTTTTTATTTTCTTGATTTTCTAAACTTCAAACGCTTCTAGCTCGGCAAAAAATGAACCCACGATACTCATCGATGTCTCAAAATGCCCGCCTTGATTTCTTCTATTATACTAGCAAAAATTTAGGCGCAAGTTTCATTAAGACGACCTGCAAAGGTGAGCAATTCTTCAAAAACGTTGAAATTTTTTTTTTTTGTACGTTTAATGGGATGGGTTAGCGGAGCTGAATCGAGAGGTCGAGACCTCCAAATGGCACCTCGATTTTAGGTCCTGTTTTGTTGCATGGTACACTTATGTATTTATATTTTTTTCCTCCCGAAACAAAAAAATTATTTGCTCAGCTCGACACAAACCAAAATTTATCAAATTTTGAGAATAGCATTCGATTGGTGGCTCATATGATATTTCGGAATGGGGATGACTTCGGGTTAAAATTCAGTTGTGCCCAAATTTTGGGGTGGGTTGCTGAGGACCAAAAAATCGCAAAAATTGTTCCATTTTGAGCCAATCGATTAGGGATGTCCACTTTTTAGCTAAGTTTTACCTCCTCACAGCCTCGAAAATGTAGTTTCTAGTGAGTTTTTCTCATATTTGACTTTGTTCCTCGTATACCTTCACTTCAAATTGAAGTATGAAGTTTAAATTTTGTATATTGATTTAATATATGTAGGTACTAGATGTGCATTTTTGGTGTTTCGTCTTTTCGGCCTTATTACCCGCCCTCACGACCTCGAAAAATTATTATTTTTTTTTTGTTTCTTATTTTTTAAGTTTGTTCCTGGCATACCTTCCTCTTCCCTTCCCTTCCCCAACAAATTGGGTTAAGAAGTTGAAATTTGGTAGGTACATTTACTATAAATCCTGAACGAGCCTTTTGGAGATGTCGACTTTCTAGCCCTAATGCATCCTACTCTTAATACTGATTAGGATACTTTTTTTTACTTGGACCTATATATGAAGTGCACTTTTGATGATCGTTTCAGTGACCGTATTGTATTTTGCGTTGGTGGTGAAAAGTTGCAAAGATTATGCATTAAGAAATGGAAATCAATCAAGTGCCGAGTTTTCACGCCCTGATCCTACATATGTTGGATTTAGAACTTTATAATATATGTTGAATAAATACAATTTTCGACGTGTTTCACATCAATAGATGTGTATTAGTGTGTGTATTTTTTCCAAAGTTCAAGCATGGTAGAAAAATTCTTTTCACTAATAATTCGACTTCAGCGTAAAAATTACAAAAATGTCCAGATCTTCAAAGAAAAGTAGATGACCTACAGAAAAACTTCAGGTTTTCCTACAATTTCTTGACAATGGTTACTGAAGTTGGCAGCCAAATTCTTACAGCTTCATCTATAGTTTTATGAGACATGCGTCGAGTAAGTGAAAGCCCAGGTATTTTTGTGATAATGTACAGAAGCGGTAGATAGCGCTAGTACACAACTTTTGTATGTAATTACATGTAATTATCTATGTATTTATTATGCAGATGGCGATAGCGTCATACGCCCAATTTGTAGTTACTGGGAAAACACCAGCAGGATATTTGCAAAAAATTGTTTTAGAATATGAAACTAACAAAAAAATTTGTAGAAAGTCGTGAAAAATTATTGTGATTTAAGAAAAAATCTTGAGAATTAAGTTAATAATATGAGAAATCAATTAATTAAAGTATATGAAGAAGTTCAGTAATCGAATTAATGTTTATTTATATTTATAAATGTATAACAAACTTTAAAATTCTCGTAAAAACATAGCCGAATATTTCTATTATAACTGGCCGCGTATATCTACGCCAATGCTTCCGTGTGTATGCAACTCCTCTGCATTGCGTACATGCCGACTTGATGGGTCCAATTTCTCCAACATCATATAAGTATGGTGGTGAATACATTATATCTTTCATCGATGATTGTACAAGATACGCTTTAAGTTATGTATTAAAAGATAAAACGCAAGTGCATTCAGCTTTTGAGACTTTTACGAAAGAAATGAAGGTGTTGGTTGGGGATAAATATAAAACAAAATTTTTAAGAATGGATAACGGAACTGAATACAAAACGGTGAAAATGAAAGAAATGCTAAACGGTGATAAAATTTTAACTCAATGTTCAGAACCACGCTCTGCTACCACTTGAGAATTAAGTTAATAATATGAGAAATCAATTAATTAAAGTATATGAAGAAGTTCAGTAATCGAATTAATGTTTATTTATATTTATAAATGTATAACAAACTTTTAAATTTTCGTAAAAACATAGCCGAATATTTCTATTATAACTGGCCGCGTATATCTACGCCAATGAAAATCAATAAAATTACGAAGAATTACAGAAACTTTAACAAAGGTTACAAAAATGTACTGAAAAATATGAAAGTTGAACTAAAACATGAAAAGGAATTGTGAATAAAATTAATGAAACATTGAGCAAAAACACGATAAAATATTTACAAAAAAATGGAGGATTTACAAGAGTATTGAAAAATGTAAATCTTCAGCTAATAAAAAGAAAGGTGAGAAGAAATTGTTAAAAATGCTTGAAATTGAACAAATAATCAATAAAAAAGCGTAACAATGCAGAAAATTTAATTACATTTATAAAAAAGAAAAAACAAGCACGCCTGATTTTCATGATTTCAGAAGATATTTGAATTGCCCATTCGTGGAATAAAAAAAGGAGCGATATAATATTTAATTGACTAATGAAGTATGGCACTAGAATGAAACATGAACTGTTGAGAAAGAGAAATCAAAACAAAAAAGTAAATGACTATAAGGTTTTCAAATGTAAGTATAACTTTCAATTTTTTACTCAACCCCGAAACCAACACGATTATTCTGGTTTTGGTTTTGGGTTCAAACAATTTCTTGTTTTGGTTTCGGTTTTGGTTTTGGGTCTTGAAATATTTTTTTCTAGTTTTGGTGCCAGCTCCAGTCCCTCATTTCGTTTCAGGTTTTTCTGGTTTTGGTTTCGGGTTTAAGCCTTGCCTAAGACGTATACATGTCAAAATTGAAGATATTTCATGGTGGCCTGTGTATGGTCGAGCATGATCTTGGATTGATTTTATGATTTTGAGTTGAAATGTCGTCATCTCTTGACCACTCAACGGTTAACCTCGACCCTACATTGATTTTAAGATTTCAAGTTGAAATATTGAGGATAATTAGTTGACCTTTACCCCTAGTTGATTTTATGACCATAGGTTGAAATGTTGAGGAAAATGATAGATGTTTAATAGTGCATTTCACAGTTGACCAGCAATCGGATTACCCATTAGCAGTAGACTTTTACCTTAGTTGATTTTATGATTTCAAGTTGAACTGTTGAAGAGGTATGACGAAAGGTATTTGTTGAGAAACAATGGATAGATATAAGGGTTAAATTTATACTGACAACGTAAAAAGTGTCAGAACTTGCATTCTTTCGATGTTTAGTCTTTGCATGCGAAGAGTTATGAGTATTATTTAATGTGATAACTCGAATAAAAATGTTCCAATTTTCTTGAAATTTTTACCATAAGTTTGGATCATAATTCCTCAGAAATGATTATATTTTGGTTCGAAATGGTCTGTTAGGGATTGAGATATTAATTTTCAAAATGTTCCAATTGGACCACTTTCTTTGCAACAAAATGGATTTTTCTCTATTGATTTATTTTCTAATGCGATAACTCAATGAATTTCCAATTTTATAAAATAATTCTTTTTTCAACACAGAGTTCACTCTTGAGATACTCTAATTCTGGTTTTACATAACAGTGGAAAGTGCTATACAAAACAATCACCCGTAGAAGTGGATTAAGCCGATTTATGAAAATTATTTGTGTCTTGGAGAAATTTTCATATGTAGCTCATTTCTGCATGGCTAAGCTCCCCCCCTCCCCTTCAAAAACCCTCATAGCAGAAAAAGTCGAGGAAGTAAAATTGTTCCTCTTTTGGTGCTCTACAACTTTGGTTTCAACATTTTTCCATAAGGACATCATTTTAAAAGTTATTACCGAAAAACCGTATTTTTCATCCCCTTACCGCCTGCCCAAAATGGGGTCAAAATATAAACGTGTAAAGGTTATAATTACAGTCTCTCGTAAGGGAATAACTACCAAGTTGAACATAAAACACTTTACACTAGTGTGCACTTTGAACAAAAAGACACGTTGACCTTATGAGAGACTTGAACAGAACAAAATGGCCAATGGAAAATGCTGGTATGTTACTACTGATCGATGGCTGAGACGATCAACAACCGCAGTGTTACCACCTTGGCACAGAAGGCCATCCCTTCCCGTCATAAATGGATTCTACAGCAGCTGGGGAATACTGAAATACATACTTCACAGTACCTATATACGAAATTTCCGCGAACTTTGATAGCGATTTTTGAGCTAAAAAGCCCATACTATTGAATTTCCTTTGAAAGTTTTTTCTTCTGAAATTTTTAATGTATTTACTTTTCTTATTAATATGATGAATAATTGCGTTAGAAAGTGTTCCGAAAAATATATTTTTAGCAGAAACAAATTCTCTTATCAAATTACGTACGTGCTTGGTATGAATCAAACTAACTTCAAGGTAATTTATCGGAAAATACAAAGATATAAAATAAACACAACAACGCGCACTGTATTGATTACTCATTATTCATTCAAACTGGTAGCTTGATCGTGATTAGCTCTAGCGAGTAGCTTTTTTTTTAATAATTCGGTACTTTTCGTGCATCTTGTTTTTCTTAAAAAATCATTTTAGTAATATATTTGGTATTAAAATGGTAAAAGTAAAAGAATGTTGTTGCGGATGTTCACTTCGAACAGGAACACTGGCTATAGCATGGATTTTGTTGGTAAGTTCAAGTTCACTAGGTATATTACATACTACATAATAGGCCTAGTGAGATACATATTATTCTTCGTATCATATTATGTATAAGCGACAGAATAGCTGGAAATTGATGAAAATTATTTATCATTATTAGGTACACAGTTGTCTTCTATTACTATTGAACACGTTTACTTTTGCAAAAGAACTTCGCCAGGTTCACAATTATCATCGTCATAGTAAGTCATACATAGGTTGAATATGCAAATTCACATAAATTATTATTATACCCAGGGTTGACCAGAGTCTGCTCTGAAAAGAGACTCTGAAAGGACTCGGAGACTTCGAGTCTTTTTTTTTTTTAAGGCTCTGTATTGAAAGTAAAAAAGAAATTTTATTTGTAAATGTAACCATTTTTCTTTTTTCAATATTTCCTCTGTCAGTTTAACTAACAATACCATGCAGATTTTCCTTTTAATATCTTCTATGTTTTAAGAATACGCTGTAAGTGATTGTTGATAGAAAAACAATGATAATAATTAAAAGACTCGGAAAAAAAGAGACTCAACAGCCTCGAACTCGCCAAAAGACTCAAAGTCTTTCTGGTGAGCGACTCGCTACACGATGACTCGGAGTTGCAATTTTCAGAGTCTCTGGTCAACCCTGATTATACCAATGAAGTTGGTGTGAAAATCACAACGAAATTTTCTTGTACTCAGATATTGCTGATAGAGATGCACCTTCACCATTCATATTTGCCTATAATGTGGCAAGGTTGACGGTTGGAATAGCAATTTCCATTATAGCTATTTGGGCACTCCACAAGGTATACTTCACTACTTACATATTAAAGAAATGTTATTTGTGTGTAGTTAGACTTAATGTTGCATTGAACGCTAAGGTTTTTTTTTTAAAAAAAAGAAGAAAGAAAAAAAACGTATACCTAATGAAAATGACTCATTTCATTTCATTATAGAGCGAAATTTTTGAACGGTATTTTTTGGTACCTTTGCTATTACGTGATCACAACTATAATTGGCGAGATATTCTTAATCATTGTTCCTTGCTGGGAACAGAAATTAACAGAAACAAATCAGTTGGTTTCTTCAATAATCGCAGAGGTGAACGTAGAAGGACGAATATTCATTTCCTTCATATATCTTTTTCTTATAGGTACGTAAATATATAAGTACAGAAATGGATAATAGGTACCTAAATACCAATTTATTTTTCAATCAAGAATGTATCACATTACCTAGCTACTCTGGTTGATTGTTTCAGGAATCGTATCGTATTTTGCGTTAGTGGTGAAAAGTTGCAAAGATTATGCGTTAAGAATTGAAAATCAATCAAGTTTCGAGTTTTCATGCCCTGATCCAACGTATATTGAATTTAGAACTTCATAATACATATTTAGATTTAATAATTAATTAATCATAATGCATTAACTGTGAGTAAATGTGGCTGAATAGTCAGCTAGTTGTTACTTTAATTAAAATTAATTTTTTTTAATTCAATTCTCTCGTGATATCGAATACGAAATAAGACAGATAGGCAGGTTAGTTGGTGAGTCATTTTTACTTTTAAAATTTTTATGTAGGGTTCGCCTCATGGTTCCAAAATAAAATACATATATAAATTTTCCACTATTCAAAACAATGGACGTGCGAGTTTTTTTTTTTTTTTTTTTTGAAAAACCTATGAGTGGTAGAGAAATACTTATTTGAAATTCAAGTTAGTGCAAAAAATAAGTCAAGAATGTAGGCATCGAGAAAAAGAAAATGAACAAAAAACAATTAAGATAAGAAGAATCTGATTACGCACTGCCAGAAATATGTAAAAGTATTGAAAGATGTAAAATTTTAGTTTAAACACGTACAGGGTGTTTCGCTTCGATAGTACTTCCTTCTTACCACAAGTAGAACAACTCAACTTAGATGTATGTGTAATGCTTTGCCTATCATAATCATCGAAGGGACAAAGATACATTTTCTCCCTAAAATTTCAAGGTCATTTTCAAAATTATCCAAGTTTTTATCCAGAAATGCTAGAGAGGTCCAATTTTCACCAAAGTGTAACTTATATGGAGTAATATTCCTGGTTAAAAATCTATTCACCGATTTCTTTTCAAATTTATCCAAATTAAATATTTTAACATAAAATGGAAAAACTATTTATTACTCTTTTCTCCAAAATTAAAATGAACTCATAAAATCAACCATTATTCATCCTATTCCCAGTTCACACTTGACATTTCATCCAGAACATACACCATCAACTCAACAATATCTTTTTACATTATTATTCAACTTGAGACATTTTAACATGAAGTGAAGAAATCATTCATTTTTATATTTTTGTTTATTAAAAAAAATTGTTAACTACATTCTAAATAACTAAATGAATAAATTTCTTTAACTTTTTTAATTTTTCTTAATTTTTCAATTTTTTTGACTCTTCAATATTTTTTTGACTTTTAATTTTTCTAAATTAAACATCCATGTAAACATTTCAACATGAAATACAAAAATCATTCATAATAATCTTTTGTCGCGAAATTTTGATCAAAAATTTCAAATCAAAAACATACACCACCTACTCACCAACTTCTTTGCACATTTATTCAACGTAGTCAGTTTAACAGAAAGTGCAGAAATCATTCATTACTTTTTCTTCAAAAAAATTGTTGCATTCTAAATAATTAATCAATTTTTTTGATATTTTAAAATTTTTTTTCATTTTAATTTTTCTAGATTTCTTAATTTTTTCCATTATTTAACTTTTTTTATTTTTTAAATTAGACATTCGTGTCGACGTTTTATCATAATGTGCAAAAGACACTCATAATCATCTGTAGTATTACTAATTATTCAATTTTTTTATCAACATCGAACAATGTTTAATAGTGCATTCTGGAAAAACCGTTGACTATTGACCATCAGCAGTTGACCGTCATCATTAGATGACATTGATTCCAAATGCATTTTTCGCGCTGAATTCGAATCTGCAATCGAAATTTTTATCTTTCATCATCGATGAACTACAGGTAAATATTTTCAGTGATACACTGCATAATCTGACCCACTTCTGATGTCTCGTTTAATAACGAAAATCATGACCATCTCTTATCATTTATCAAAAATTTGAGAATGTATTATCGAATTAAAATTTTATTCGTTACGATTTTGGTTCTGTATAAAATTTTCCCAGGATGCAACGTATTCGTGTAACTGGATATTTCTAGTCAAAAACAAAGTAGTATCTTGTTGAAAAAAATTTTTCGTATCACGAAACGTAATTATGTCTTAGCCTATATGAATTAGGAAGAGAAATATAGAAGAATTTTCACGCTTTTGGACCTTGAAACAGCCCATTTCTCACACAACTTCCCAAAAATTGAGCTAGGATTTGTCAAGTACCCTATACATGCCTATAATCATGTTTCGACTTGTAAGCCCCATACTCCTGTAGCGCCTCCTTGCCTCCTTAGTACAACCACAAAAAAGTAATTTTTGGCTATTAGAAATTCAGTTTGAGGGTGGGAAATTGATTTAGATTTAATAAGGGCCCAAGGCTTTTTTTTAATTGTAATTGAAGTTTTTTTTTCACGTCAATATATATTATAGAAATATCTTCAACTGCAACTTCATGTTCACATTTCCACCCAAAGTTTCAAGCTACAATATTAATAATTGATAAGTAGATTCGCGTTTGGAATTCTAATATTAGAAGAATTATGTATTTACTGCAGAGGCGGATACTCTTATCAAATTACGTGGGATGCATTAGAAGAAATGTGATATCATGAAATGATAAATTCAGCATCCAGCATTGTGTCAAATCTCCCACAAGTTATTCAGACAAGTTCGGTTACTTGTTCCCGATTATTTTTAACTCATTGTTTTTGCATATTATACCGTCTATTTTTATTTGACAATTTCAAAAAATGGTAAAAGTAAGAGAATTTTGTTGTGGAAGTTCACTTCGAACTGGAACGCTAATTATAGCTTGGGGTTTGTTAGTAAGTTCACTCCTATATTTTATATTAGGTACAAATATAGAATATTTAGATCATTGATCCGGTATTAGAGGACAGTTTGAATTTAAAATTAATTACTTATGTGTATCATTATCAGGTATACAGTTGTATTTTGTTACTCTTGAACACAGTTACTTTTGCAAAAGAGCATCGCAGGAGAATCTATTATGGTGCTTATTGTACGTTTTAGAAAAACTAATGGACTAATATTTTATGTACCTATTTTAAGTCTATGGTAACATTATAACTAAATGTTTGTATAGATGATGAAGAAGACACACCTTCTCCATTCATCCTTGCTTACGATATTATAAGATTTTTGGTTGGAATTGCAGTTTCTATAATAGCAATTTGGTCATTGCATAAGGTATCTTTTATTGCATAACATAAATATACTTAATATTATATTGTAGGTTAACGCTTTGAAAAAAAAGAACTACAGTAGCGTAGCGAAAGGGGGATTTTGGGAGTCTAACTTCGCCCTTGTTTCACTCGAACATACCGTTTAATTTAGTTTCAGCCTGATTTTCCATATCACAGAGTTAAATAAAACAAAGTTATTATAGTCTATCGATCAGAGGGGATGAGGACGGGGGAGGGATATCACCGAAATACGTTTTGGGGTCCTAGAAGATCATTGAGACTATTTTTGGCCATGTCAGGTATTCACTTGGGCTATAATTTTTTACCCTGAAACTTAAAAATTATTTGCTCAGCTCAGTACCGACCGAAATCGATCAAATTTTGGGAATATGCTTCGATTGGCGTGCCATTTGATATTCTAGAGTGGGGATGATCTCAGGTCAAAATTCAGTTGTGTGCGAATTTGAGGGTGAGAGTGCTGAAGAATTGATTGCCTTTTCATAGTATCGACTTTTTAGCCCCATTGCACCCACCTTCCCTAACCACTAATTAGAAAGAAGCAGAATGTTGAAAAATTATCGCTTTTTTCTAAATAAATTCAGACCAGTCAAAAATCAAATAGGTCTCAAGTCACCTGTAATCGACTGTCTGCCATTCTTTTGATATGCCCAAGTGGGTATAGTCTACAGTCCAGACCCAGAAAAGTGTTCAATGGGTATGCTTTTTTGGGGAACGAAAAAA
>FIZR01010678.1:0-16762 GCA_900060175.1 Ferrisia virgata | reverse complement strand
AGAGCTGTTTTACTCTCAAAAATCGTCCAAAATGCATAAAAATTGCACTTAAAGTGCAATAGAATGCAGTTGTGTAGGGTGCAACGGAAAAAAATTACATATTCAATATTGGAAGAAGTACCTCAGCCCAAATCCGTTGAGTTTTTTTTGGATCGAACCATATGCCCCAAATCACTTCTTTAGGGGTCCACCCCTCATTGTGCGGGGTTAATATTTTGAAACTGCACTTTTTCGAATAAGACGGATAGTATCGACATTTTGGCAGCTCAATTTTTTGGTTCTCAAAAAATAACGCTAAATTCGATTTCTAGAGCACTTTTTGGTGTTTAGATTGTAGGCTATAATCTATTTTAACCTTTCACCAATGAGGAAGGGGATTCGGGTCAACAAAAATTTCCTCAGGACGTTCAAAGATCGATTAGATCCTTTTCAGGTACATAATATAAGATAGCTATCTCCCCCTAGAATTCTTTTTTGGTTTGATGCTTACTAAAATTCCTTCAAATGTACCTACGTACAGGGTGTCCCAAAAATTACAAAACCAGTTCACCTTTTTTGGGGTCCACCCCCCCTTGCCCAATTGTGCAGGGTTAAAATCTTGAAACTGTATTTTTTCGAAAAAGGCAGACAGTGTCGACACTTTGGCAGCTCATTTTTTTGGTTCTAAAAATGGAACGCTAAATTTGATTTCTACAGCACTTTTCGATGTTTGGATTGTAAACTGATAGTAATTGATTCATCGATTCATTAAAGAACCTGAGGTGTAGTCCAGTAACGGGCAACTTACATTTCTTATTTAGGTTTTGAACATTCTTCGGTATTTTTTGTTAAGAATTTTTCATTGAAATGTTCATGTGAGGAAACAGGAGTGGGATTGGGCCGCAAAGCGGCCAAGGGCGAAGCCTCTAGCATAATTCCAAAATTGAGAGACATTTTTTTCAATCTACCCTAAATATACTTATGTACCTAGCTATACCTATTGGTATAGGTTAGATAAATTGCCTCCATCTCACGTTTCTTCATCTTTTCCTAGCCTGGCCGCCATCTTATACGTATATTACTGTGTAGATTGTAGGTATTAGTATTATATCTACGCCTCAGGCATCCGTTTACATATACTCGTGTAAGCGAGATAATAAATACGAGTGTTGGAATTTTACACGGTCGGATTGGCGCTAGTTTTATGTGCCTATGTTACAACGCAGCGTGTAGCTGTAGACTATACCTAGATATGTATGGCATATTCTAACGATAAGATGGCTTAGTTATTATGTATCGGGAAGATTTGCGAGCCGACGCTAGGAACATAGAGCAATTCAACCCTCGCCCTTTTTCGCTTCTTCTACAATATACGTACGTGTATTTGTTGCCTATACAAGTAAGTAGATTTACCAGCTGGTATTACTACGAGTACATAAAACGCGTGTAAACTGTAGAGAAATCGAAATCATTGATGAGGATTTCCTAAACATTGCCGCACCTCTCGCGAAGCCAAACGAATACGACGAAGATGAAGACGATAGTGTGACGTTGACAAAGTTCTCTTAATGAGACTCAATTTACAAAGACGCCGACACGACGCGACGCGACTTATTTATACTGGCGTTTGTTTTCGTCTACTATAACGTTTTCTTGCAAAAATACGTTCATTTTTTTCATTCTCGCTTTACGTAGGTAGCTAGCTAGGTACTATGTCGAGTCTAGAACACCATTGTCGGTTCACTCCAACCATATGATACGTTTGCTTTATACATATTAATAATAAGAATATAGAAATGAAAAATAAAAAATTACCTCGATATGAAACTGGCTCGGTGTCGGTGGTCGTAATAAAGCGCAGGATTATTGCGAAATTGCAGATACGCCGCGTTTTTATTGTTACCACCATTTTATACACGTTGGTGTAATAAGATGCAAGCTTCAAATTGGATTTTTCAGCCTGATTTTCTATGTCATAAGTCTTTCGACCAACGGTGATTGAAGGGGAGAGGGGGGATACCAACGAAATCCGTTTTGGGATCCTAGAAGACCATTATGGAAATTTTTGGCCACGTCAAATATTTATTTTTATATTTTTCGCGTACATTAAAATCATTTATTCTGCTCGATACTGACCAAAATGGCTCCAATTCGGTCAATCGGCTCAGTTTGGCGACGGATTACACATAAATAAGTGGGGATGACCTCGGGTCAAAAATCAGTTTTGCCCTAATTTTGGGTGAGGGGAAGCTGAGGGGCCAAAAATACAAAAATTGTCTATTCTTGAGTCAATCGAAAGAGAATCTGAAATTGTGCAACGTGTTCAAAAATCAATCTCCCAAGTCAATTAGGAGCGGAGGTATGAGGGGTTTTCCCCTTTTTGACCTTGAAAAAGGTCTGTCCCTCTCCTATCATCCCACCAAAATGAACTAGGAAGTAGAAATTAGGTATGTACACTGAGTAGAGGCCCTAAATGTGCGTTTTGAAGGTCCCGACTTTTCTGCTTCATTGCCCCCCCCCTCACAGCCTCGGGAATGTAGTTTTTTGGTTAGGTTTTCTCCTTTTTTTTGACTTTTTTGAGTTTGTTCCTCGCATAACTCTTCTACAAATCGAGCTAGAAAGCTGAAATTCGGAATATATATTAATGTGCCTTTGGGGTGATTCAGGATCTCGACTTTTCATCCCCATTACACGCCCTCACAGCCCAAAATATGTGGTTTTTTGGTCGGTGGATTACCTTGGGTCAAAAATCGGTTTTGCCCCATTTTGGACAAGGGGAAGCTGACGAGACAAAAACACAAAAATTGTCTATTCTAAAATCAATCTAAAGAGAATCTGAAGTTGTGTAACGTGTACAAAAATCAATCTACTAGGTTAATTAGGAGGGGAGGTATGAGGGGTTTTCCCCTTTTTGACCTTGAAACAGGTCTGTTCCTCTCCTACCTTCCCTCCAAAATGAGGATCTCGCATTTTCATCCTCATTACACCCCCTCACAGCCCCAAATATGTGGTTTTTTGGTCGGTTGATTACCTTGGGTCAAGAATCGGTATGCCCCATTTTGGGTGAGGGGGTGCTGAGGAGTCAAAAATACAAAAATTGTCTCTTTTTGAGTCAATTGATAAAGAGTCCAAACTTGTATAGCATATCCAAAAATCAACCTCCTAGGTCAATTTGGTATGTACATTTAGTAGGAGCCCTAGATGTACAGCCCCAGAAATGTGATTTTTCGGTCAAGTTTTCTCATTTTTCGAATTTTTCGAGTATTTAATATTCTGAAGTGAAGTCAATTTCGGGTCAAAATTCAGTTATGCCCAAATTGGGAGGGGGGGGGGGGTTGTTGAGGAGCAAAGATTGCAAAAAATTATTCTTATTTGAGCCAATCAACAGACTACTTCAAATTACATAATATATCCAAAAATCAACCTCCTAAATCAATTAAGAGGGGAGATGTGAGAGTTTCTCCCTTTTTTGAACGTGACAAAGGACTGTTCCTCCTCTATATTCCCTCCAAATTGAGCCACGAAATTGAAATTTGGTATGCTAACAAAGCAAAGGCCATAAATGTGCCTTTTTGGGGTTTTCGAATTTTCATACCAATTGGACTCCCTCAAAACCCAAAAAATGTTTTTTTTTGTCGGTTTTTCTTATTTTTTGAGTTTGCTCCTTGCATCCTCCTCCCTCTCTCCCTCACGCAAATTACCTAGGAAGTTCAAATTTGGCGTGTAGATGTAGTATAGGTCTCAGATGTACTTTTTGGAGGTTTTGAATTTCTAACTTCATTGCGCACCTCGCCCTCCCTCGTCCCAAAAATGTAGCTTTTTGCTTGGTTTTACTTACTTTTCGGGTTTGTTCTTCGCACATCTCCTCCACAAATTGGGTTCGAAAGTTGAAATTCGATATGTAGGTTCAGTATAGATTCTGGATGTGTCTTTCAGTGGCGTTAACTTTTCAGCCTCAATGCACCCCCCCCCCCTCCTCCTTTCTCTTCAACCACCAATTAGAAGCGATAGGCCTAAAGCGACAACGCGAAGCTGTTTTTTTTCTTTTTGATTTGGCTCCTTGTACAACTACTCCTCTTTCGCCATTGACCTAAGGAGCTAACCACCTTCTATCGAGTTCCAATATAGAAATTCTAGACTGACTTTCTTGAGGTTCCTGACTTTTCAGTCCAGGCACACACATTTGCAGCCCCCAAACAGTGTATTTTTGAGCCCCCCACTACTCTTATTAGAGTTAGTCATTTGATATGATTGAAATTTACCATATTCATGCTGCAAGAGATAATTTCATGATAGCGAAGGCCTTTGAAAAACGTACATCATTCCACCAATTCATCTATCACATTACAACCTATCGGATCAGTTGAAACCGAAGCTTCGAACAATCAACTATTGTCGAGGTGAAAAATTACGAAAATGCGGATAGAAAAAAAAAAGGGGGTACAGGGTAAAGAATGGGTAAAACGATACGAAGATGAAAAATAAATAAATTTAACGTGCCAACTAGAGCAACAACTTCGATTGCAGCTTGTTGTACTTCGTACATAGACGTACAAAACACCATTTACACGGTTTGAAATTCTATCGCTATTAAATTATCGTCTCTGTCGAGCGTGTAGCTAGTTTGTATGCACGAGTTACACACGCCTTGCTTGGCTCGACAATATACAATACATATACATTTATATCCTCGCCTATATAGTACGTCTGCTGTACACGAAGAAGAGTGTACAGGTACAAGTCGTATTTGGCGAAACACTACATAAAACGACGAGTAAGTACGCGAGAGCGAGAGAGAGAGAAAATCGTTTCAATAAAAAATGAAAATAAAGAAGAAAAAAAAACACCGCAAAAACAACAACATCAAATACCAACCAAATACCATTTGAGCGTCACTCTATAAATCCCGCATCTTCATTACTTTGTCGTCATGCTTACCACATTTATGTACACTATGTTTTTGCTTACACTTTCCATCGCTCGTTTGGAAGAGCTTTTTTTCCCTTTCCTTTCCTTTCCTTTCCTTTTCTTTTTTTTTTTATAGCCATCTAACCTACGTACCTATTCGAATGATACGTATGATACGCTCGTGTGTGTGTGTTTGTGTGTGTATGTACTTCACTTACACAGACTTCAGGCAGCCGAAACGAATAATATAGGCAACAGCAACCATCATCGAGCAGCTTACATGCATGTGATGGTAAGCAATGTACTTACACCGTAGACTTATTTACGCTCCATCCGTTTCGATTCGTTTACACGTTTTACAAGATGCTGTACAGATACATAGGATTTTATTTTGTTAGCTATTTTATTGCAGCGCGCTGGCTGATGCGAGCCTTTCGTTAACCCTTTTTTTATAGCTTCGGTGCTCAGTCTGATGGTCTCGTCGTCATCGTATCGTTCAGCATTCGTACGCATCAGCACATACGAGCATCTCACCTTGATGCGTATAACTTTCAAATTGTGGTTTTTTTCCTTCTCCTTCGCCTCCAAAAATATACTCTCGCACAGACGTACATCGGTTTTGTACACAGTTCGACTTACGTCGTAAGCTGGGTGTCAGAGCCGAGCTAAGTATAAACAATATCGATAGGTAGCTGAAGCTAATAACGACGCTCGTCGACCAACAGCAAAGCGACGATAACTTCGGTAATTAATTTTTTATGCTAAACTGTGTGCCGAATAAGTTTTTCAATTCTGGTCGGTATCGTACGAACGCCTATGCGCACCTTTCTCTCGGCTCGTTTTATGCCACACAGTTTTCCAGCTCGGAACACACGGTATTTTACACCGAATAGGGCTGCGTTTTACATACCAGCAAATAGATAGATAGGTATAGGGTAAGAGGTATAGGCATGCAACAGATGGTACTCGTGCGACGACGGACGACTCGATACCATGGTCTCATAGTAACCATCATTCAACGTGGACCCTCGCTAGTAGGTTTTTAATTAATGACGACGACCTTCGTTCATATTTTTTTTCATCCAAACACAGAAATTAAGGAATGAAAAAAAGCACGCCGATTTTTCGACCAGATTTTGGCTTAGAATTATATGGTCGATCAAGAAACTACATTTTTAAGTTGGGTCAGGGTGGGGGAGGGGGTAGGGTGCAGGGGGAAGGGATGAAATGTGGCTGAAAAATCGAAACTATCAAAACAGGCACATCCATGACCTATACTAAATCTGCATACCGAATTTTAATTTCGTAGCTCAATATGCAGGAGAGTTGAGCGAGGAACAAACTCAAAGTACGAGAAACCCCTCTCCAAAAAAAAACCATTTCGAGGCTGTAAAAGGGGGGCAATGGGTATGAAAAGTCGAAATTACCAAAATACACATTTACAGCTCTTACTAAGTCGAAAATATCAAAATTCAATTTTCCAACTCGATTTAGAAGGGAAATAAGGGGGTGGGGCTTTTTTTTCAAGGTCAAAAAGGGGAAAAGCCTGTGTATTTACCCTTCTAACTGATTTAGGAGGCTGATTTTGGGATATATTATACAACTTTGGATTGTCTATCGGTTGACTTGGAGAAGGACAATTTTTGCGATTTTAGCCCCTCAGCACCCCCTTCCCTAAATTTAGACATTACTGAATTTGGGCCCAGTATAATTTTTACGCCCCAATATCGAATTCGCTGCCAATTTAAGCATATTTCCCAAATTTTGTGAATTTCGGTCGATATCGAGCTGAGCAAATGATTTTTAGTTCTTGAAAAAAATAAATAAACGAATAAATATGTAAACAAATATCTGACTTTGATAAGTGCATTTGCTCAGCATCCCGCCACTTTCGATTTGGTTGGAGGGGGGAGGGGGTTCACTTGTTTGTGGTTCGACTCGTCAACCCTTAACTTCGATTTGGCAGTGCACTAATGTCGTATGAATGACATCTGACATGCTTTTGACTTGATTATGACACTATTGTGACTTAGGATTGGCACACCTGACAACATTATGACACCATTCTGACACAGTTCTGGCATGATTCTGACACCATTCTGACATATTAATGGCGTGCTTCTGACACAAGTTCGACACATTTCTGACACAATTGTGGCATATTTTTGACACAGCTGAAAATATGTCACAATTGTGGCATATTTTTGACACAACTGAAAATATGTCACAATTGCGTCAGAAATATGCCAAAGTAGTATCAAAATCACGTCATAAATGTGTCAGAAGCATGTCAGAACTGTGTCAGAATGGTGTCACAATGTAGTCAAAGTAGTGTCAGAATAGTGTCATAATGTTATCAGAAGTGTGTCACCCCTTAGATATTATTGTCATAATCAAGTCAAAAGCATGTCAGATGTCATTCATATGGCAATAGTGTACCGCCAAAACAAAGTCAATTCCACGCAGCATTAAAAATATGTCAGAACAGTATCAAATCGATATTACACGGTTGTCGAGAAGCATGCCACTACAAAATCAAGTCAGAAGCATTTCATCATGTCAACAGTGTACCATCAGTGTTCTAATACCTCATCAAGTAAATGTTCTATCATCGTCAGGACCAAAAGTGAAATAGTTAATGCCCTTCAGGTCTTCTTATGCTAACTGTCATAGTAGATAAATTGGTTAGGAAGTCAATTTGTACCCAAGAGGATCCATCGTCAAAAAAAATTGAAAGATTTCGTGAGTTAATATAAATAAAAAAATTATTATAATTAATACTTTAATATTAATAATAATTCAGCATAATGGAAAATGAAATATGTCAGAAACATGTCATTTTTGCAAAAAAAAGGTATTATTTTTGCATCAGAAATGTGTCATTATGTCTTCAGAAACATGTCACTGATGAGTCAAATACATGTCATTAATATGTCACAGTAACGTCATAGCCATGTCATAATGAAGTCATTTTTCAGTCATCCTGGTGCTACAATTGCGCCATTTCAATGTCACTGTCATGTGTTTGGCAAATATTTAGTGATCTCGGATTGGCTGAAGCACTGCTAGAAGTGTGTCAGTTTTTTGCTGTCAGAAGTGTTACGCCAGAACTGTGTCATGTGACACTACTTATCCTAACACCACTTGCACGGCGGGAGAGCGATTTCAATTCTACTCCTCTTTTTTGGGGTAATTTCTAACAGTTTGTGCTCAACTTCAAAACTTCACTCTGTCAGTATACCCATATACCTGAGTAATAAATAAAAAAATCATACCACCCCCTCCCTCCCTGACGCAGTCATGATGAAATTTCCAATTCGAGAAATTAATTTCATCAATAGCAGCTAAATAATCTCTAGTTCGTTTGGAAAAATTGGTATTAAAAAAAAAAATAGCAAAATGAAAGAAGATAGGTAGTAGGTAGGTAGCTAGGTACCTACAGAAAGCTACCTTTAAACGAAGACGATACTTTTAATAATTTTTTCTTTTAATTTGTATCAACGGTATGGTATAGCAGGGCATGGCAAGGCACCCTTCTCGGATTAGGTATCCTTTACCTCTTTTTCATTCTATTCAATACTTGACCCAGCTAAATAGATACTTGAGTTTCTTTACTAAGTCACACAATTATCATAGAAAGGAGCCATAGTATACGTCGAAACTCGAGGGAGAAGTTTATTAACTATACAAATATCCGCATTTGGCGTCCGGCGTCCGCAGCAACCCAATGGTACGAGTAATTTGCATTCGCCACCTCGTTCGGTTAATTGCTTCCGCAATATAATTAAATCATTTCATTTCGTCTTCTCATTTTCATCTTTTCGCGACGCCACGTCGCGTCGTACAATTTAGCGACTGAGTCCAAGTATACAGATAACGATTTGCAGATGGAAGGAAAGACCAGGCCACTGAACCTCGTCTCTAACTATGTTGATGATGATACTTCTCTCGATGATAATAACAACACGAAACGAAAAAAAGAAATAAAAAAAAAACGTCGAATGAATGATATTAAAAAATACACAAACACACACACACACGCACACACACTGAGCGCCAAAGATGGAGCATTTCTCTTATAGCATTAACACTTTTAGTCTTCGTCTCATGAGTATTTTACCTTTTATACAGTATACGTAGATTTACATAGAACAACATACATGCACGTGGACCTGAATAATACAACAATAAACTAATCGATAATCTAGATGAAGGTTGCCTATGCTTAAAGCTTCGTATATTCTAACATATCTGTACTTTTGATATTATCACCTAAATTGTGCGTACGAGAACTATTATCCTAGGATGTGTACGTTGAAAGGTAATACGATGATGGAATACGTCGATGACAGTCCATCACTAGACAGATAAAATTATATAAATATCGTATTATGTACGAATAGAGGTGGGCAAGTGCCTCCACCAACATAATGGTTACGTCTTCGAACATCTTCTGTGTGCATGATACGTCTTACCTATACACCTATAAGCTATTATAATAACCTAAATTGGTATATCGCGATTTCACCTTAACAACTATCCCTTTTTAGGGCGGTGGTCAATTTTAGCTGCCTGTATTTATTCCATGTTGTTATGGTACCTTGAAAATGATTGATAACTCTATCTTTCATTTCTATTTTTACTTTTGTCTGTAGAATTCGATGATGTACCATTCATTACTTTACAATATGTACAATGTACGTACTTGCATGAAAATCGACTAAAATACATACTTAATTGAAGATCAAGCTCCATAAGATATACCGAGTGTTTCACATTTGCATCCCTTCCCTTATATCAGTGGCAGGTCAACCCATAATACTTACATGCATAATGGTAAGCATACCCAAAGAAAACGAAGGAGGTGAGCTTTGCCATTTTTAACATTTCATTTTCACTCAAACCTGCCCTTCTTCTTGAAAATTCATGAAAGAAAATTAATAATAATAAAAATTTGCTGTTTGCCCTGAAACATGGCACACATTCTCAAGTATGTGTAGCATAAAAATCAAGAGTAGGGATGAAGTGGTTCGTAAAATATGACAAAATAAATAAAAAAAAAATACCACCAAAAATTTGTGATTTTTTTAATTTTCTGTGAATAATTTTGGAGAAAGCTATTAGGAGCATTTAAATGAAAAAATTTTTAATGAACGGGGGGAGCATTTTTAGCTTAGTCGTTAGGGTGATAAACCCCGTTACACAACTTTAGATTCTCTTTCGATTGACTCAAAAGTAGACAATTTTTGTGTTTTTGACCCTTCAGCACCTCCTCCGCCAAAATGAGGCAAAAACTGAATTTTGACTCAAGTCTTAACAGTTATTCAGGACCCCAAAACGGATTTCATTGGTATTCCACCCTCCCCACCATTGTTGGCCAATATACAGTATGAAATCTAATGATTTTTTTTTTTTGTTAATTTTGCAGAATTTTTTGATATTTTACTCCATCCCTCCATTACTCCTTGGCAAATGAAGCTTTGAGGCTGAAATTCTCACAATAGGTGTAATTTTGAATGCTGCACACACCTGTAAAAATTTTTTTTATTTTATATGTAATATTTGGAATTTTTGCGTTTTTAGCGCCCCGGGAATCCCTTTCCAAAATTGCAGCACCAAATTTGATCGATTTGGTCAATATTGAGCTGAGCAAATAATTTTCTGTTTCGGGGAAAAAATAGAAAAAAGAAAAAAATTAAATTAAAAACCTAACATGCCCAAAAATGGTCTTGATTTTAATATCACACATACTTGAAGGCATACACTGTATTTTAGAGCAAACAGCAAATTTTTATCATTATTAATTTTTTTATATGAATTTTCAAAGTGAAAGGCAGGTTTGGATGAAAATGAAATTTTAAAAATATTATATCTTAGCTCCTTTAATTTTGTGGCTATGCTTACCATTATACATGTAAGTATTACGGGTTGACCTTCCACTGATATAAGGGAAGGAAGGTTAATGCGAAACACTCAGTATATTTCCTTATTTTATTTATTTCTTGAAGTATTTTATGCTCACAAAACATACTCGTATCCTGTCTTTTTCAATTCGCAATTCTCAAACGTATCAAGCTACACGCAAATACCAATTACCCAGTCTTCCTCATATCCCTCTTACTCTGTTAAAAAAAAAACCACAACCGGCAACTTTACTTTACTATTCTACAAATAAATTACACGCCGCTGAGACGCGCCAAATGTAGAACAGAATAGCACAGCCCACCACCTCTGCCAGTTACAACGTAACCACATGTGGTAGGCATCAGTATTGGTATTGGTATCGAAAGTTTGACCTAATTTTAATATGGTCAATATCTGAAGCTCTCGAAAAATCTTCATAAATAATTAATCGTATATGCTTACAATATAGGCAGCAGGGTAGCTACCTATACACAAGCCTAAACAGAACGTAAACATTACTGGATAAGGAAGAAACTAAGGAGTAAGAAACCAACAACATTTCGACGGGCTTTTAGGTGAAGAGCAACCTTGAAAGCAGTTAAAAAATAAAAAAAATATTTTATCAGAAGATATATAGAGAGATGGTGTTATGATTTGAGTGGGAGAAAGTGCGAGGAAATCTGAAAAATTTTAATTCTTCGAATCAAATTAACAAGCTAAATTCTCTCAGTTCATTAGTTTAATATCTCGGATAATTTCCATATCTGCATACTCTAGAGCTCTTAATTTTAAACCCTGGTCATCCCCACTCTCATCACTTCAATTTACCATCGAACCATTTGAACGATTTTTCTTGGTATTGATCATAGTCCATAGATTTTAATTGTTTACTGTTGGAAAATATTTAAAATAATAGATATACTTGGCAATTAAACCAACTTCACAATTATGCTCCCCTCTCTCTCCTATTTCTTGCTTTGCCTCAAGTCCCTGGACTGTGGTAAATGGAATTTTCCTTTAGATGTAGATTATTTTGAAAGGGAAGTGAATTTTGGATGATCTACACTTGTAGGAAAAAACCATTCACCACAATCTAGAAACTTACTGTAAAGTAAGATAAGAGGGGGGAAGGAGGGAGGAATATAATCCTGAAATTCATTTTATTGTTAAATAAGTCCGACTATTTTGCAACATTTAACATCAAATAGTTCTGAACCAAGATCAACACCTAGCGAAATCGTTCAAATATTTTGATGGTAAATTGAAGTGATTAGAGTGGGGATAACCATGGTTTAAAACTAGGAGTCCTAAGGTACAGATGGACGAAAATTGTCCAAGACGTTTGTTTTCAAATTAACTGATACTGGGTAAATGTTTTTTTCAATTATATTTTGGCTTCGAGGAAGCTTGTCCAAATCCCTCTCCCCCTCCCCCTCCCACCAAAAATTGTAAATAAACCTAATGAATTGAGGATTTGGATTTTTAGACTGATTCAGAGAATTTTAATTTTTCAGATTTCCTCCCACTCTCCCCACCCCCTCCACAACACAATCCCATTGAACTTTGAAAAAGTACAACAACGATTATTTTTATTCATTTATTTTTTTTCTGTAAGTGAGGGGGTCTAGAGGAAAGGAAACAGTTTTGTTCTTTTGCAATATACACAGGGTGTTCCATATCAATGAGAAGTGCCTTTAAATACCAGCTATACAACATATATCTCATCCATGTATGTATATTTGCACGACTTCTAAATTGAAGGGGCGACGCTTCAGAAATTGAATAATTTTTAGAAAACTCCAAGAATTTTACACTTTCAACTATTGTGACCTATAAATTGAACTAATTACACTTTCATAATATTAATAAAAGGATTTCTTTAGAAAACGATGCAATCAGCATCCTACATCAGGGAAGATTTTTTTTGAAAAAAAAAAGTTTATATTCTTCATTGCCTTGAGTAAACGACGAATTTTCAACTATTCTGGTAGGCTATGATGATGTAGATAAGAATACGAGAGACTCTACTCTGTAATTCTCTTTCTCCTACCATCCGCACACAGTTCGCAATCATCTGAAAACACCTTTGGAATTGAAATTTAATCGCTGCTCGTTGTATCGCATCGAATAGCTCAGGATTTCTTCGTTTCTCTGTACTGCGTTCTATTCCCTCTCTACCCCTCGGCATCATCTGCTTTGCGTATTTATTATGGTAGCTGTGTACGAAAAGGTATTCGACAAAACGAAAGTTTATTTCGAAATTTACGTAGCGTAGGTAGATACGGAGGCAAGCACAAACCTACATCTACATTCGACAAAAAACATACACCTCTCGTCTGTCTGACTTATACACTCGAGTGTATTTCTCATCGAGCGTGATAACCGCACGTATGCGCCATTTTTCTTCCTCTTACTGCTCCTACATTTCGTGTTTATCCAATTCCATTTTCGCTGTAGTTTTTGCTGCTGTCTGCTCTCTGCAATATACACAGTACGTAGATAGGTAGCAAATATGCTAATTATGTAGATATAGAAGTCGAAAAACACGTGGTAAAAGTTATTGAAATTGCACCCAGTAACGAATTATAATACGAGTTAGCATCATCGTCATCATCGTCATCGTCGTCGTCGTCGTCTTTAATACGCTCGAATAGAATTACTTGAAAAAGAAGAAGGGTACGAGCGAACAGGAAACCAGATGAGGAAGTCCAGATTTTCGTTTAAAAAAAAATAAAAAAAAAATGTGCTCGGTTAGGCATACGAATATAAACATAGATAGAAAGAAAAGATTTTACACAACAATTTCCCTGTATCCTTCCTTTCGACAAGGTACAAGTATCCGCAATGCTCGTACAGTCATCCAAAGCTCGACCACAGTTGACTGATCTTTATCACACGATAGGTACTAGTTTTATGTTTCGTCGGTAGGGTACAAGAGAGTGAGAGAGTGGGGGGAGCGAAGCTTTTTATGCAACTTAGGTAGGTAGGTAGGTAGGTAGGTAGGTAGGTAATGTACCTTAATCGCGTATTTTTTCTCCAGCATCTTCCTTTTGAGATTCTTTATTGTTTCACGAGAAGCTAGAAAATCTGCTTTTTTGCACTCGACGCGACGTGGCAGGTCATTTCCTAAATTGGGGCATCTGACTGGCCTCCGCACCTCTTTGTCGTTATGCTAAATAATGTTAATTCATTTTTAAGCGTTAATTCTATCGAGAAAGCAGCTTACACGCCGTTGAACGAGGCGAAATTAATTTTAAAAGCTTCGTTCGCCGTTTTAATTGCCGATGTAATTTTCAAGAGATAGTGACGCGTATAGCAGATGAGCCAAAAAGATAAGGTAGGGACGATGGTGTAGCGCGTTCGATAGGCAACGAAGGGGTCGGACGCGGACGGGGGATGAGATGGAAGGCGATTGAATTTATATAGATGATGTGTTGCGGTTGAGTATACAATATACGTCGCATCGCTCGTACCTATTTGTAAAGTGTGAAGGTAATAGGTATATGAGGTAAACTTGAGCCATTAAATATATCGAGTATTTTACATAGATTTATGTAGGTGTATTTGCCTTGCGTCTGTTTATTTACGCATTTAAGAGCATTCCGAAGCGTTTTATGGAACATTATGCTAAATCGTCGATACAACATTGCTATAAAATTACAAACAGCAATAACAACAACCGTCACGATGATTACAATTCGTGTAAAATCGTAGAGCCTCTATTACGACATGATCATAATTTTCATATAATTTTATTGATACTTTTTCGTAACAGAAGGTTACTGATGTATTCTTGGTTTCGATACAACCTTGAAACAAACACATCACATCGTAACAACAACAACAACAACACAAAAAAAAAGTGCTCGGCAACCTTGCGAACAATATTGCTCAAATTTCAATACAATCGCTTAAACATTGTCGCCAAGTTATTCGATCATAGTCCCAATGTTGCAGAAACATTGTTACAACATTACTAAAAAAAAAAATGTTCCTTCGGCCTGATTTTTGCGAATATCATCAGTAGTTAGGGTAGGGAGTGTAATGGGGTTAAAAAACTGACAGCGACACCCACTAAAAGTCACATCTATGACAACTAAAAAATCTACTTACTAAATATAAACTTCTTGGTGAAATTTGCGAGGGAGTCATGAGAGGAAAAAAGTCAAAAAAGTTTGGGTACTTTGACCTAGCAGGGAAAAATTTTTGATCATGCATGGGTAATATATTCGTGCCAACATTTTAACATAAAATGCAAAAATTATTCATAATCATTTTTCATAGCGAGTTTTTTAATCAAAAATGTTTACTCTTCTCACTACAGCTTGACATTTAATTTTAATATGGTCCAGCAAAATGAAAACCAAATTAAAAATTTTTTAATCTTTTTTATTTTTTAATTTTCTAAATTGTTGTTATTTTTTATTTTTCTAATTTTTAATTATTTAATTCGTTTTCAATTTTCTAATTTTTTTTATTTTTAATTTTTTAATTTAATTTTAGTTTTTGTTATTTTTTATTTTTATAATTTTTAATTATTTAATTCGTTTTCAATTTTCTTAATTTTTGTTAATTTTTGATTTTTCCAGTTTTCAATTTTTGTTTTTTTTCTATTGGTGTTTTTTTTTTGTTTTTTTGATATTTTTATTATTATTATTCCAAATCTTCTCATTTTTTCTATTTTTCCAAGTTTACTCTTCTCTTCACTCCATTTCATCATTTCATTTTATTATGGCTTGGTAAAATAAAAATCATACGATCAACTACCATAATGAGTTTTAGATCAAAAACTTTGAATCAAAAATCAAAAACGTTACATGAAAAACGTCACGTTTTCGGAAAATGACCTCCCCTCCTTCTCAAGACATATCCATATTAAAAATGATAAATCCCCACCAAAAACTTCATTTTTGGGGCTGTGATAAATTGTAATGAGGCAAAAAAATCGAAACACTCATAATGCACATTGAAAACCTCTACTAAATGTGTATACCAAATTGCAACTACCTTGCTCAATGACGAGGGGAGTTATGCGAGGAACAAAATCAAAAAATAAGAAAATTCAACCAAAAGGTTATGTTTTTGGAGGTTATGAGGAGATTCAATGAGGATAAAAATTCGACATTTCCAAAAAGGCACATCTATTTCCCCTGCCAAGCCTGCATCCCAAAATTTTCAACTTTCTGGCTCAATTTGAAGGACGGCGGGGGAGGAACAGCCCTTTTTCAAGGTCAAAAAAGAATGAAACCCCGATAGCTCCCTTCCTAATTTACCTGTGAGACTGATTTTTGGATATGTTTCACCACTTTGGATTGTCTATCGTTTGGCTCAAAAAAGAATAGTTTTTGCCGATTTTAGCTGCTCGGCACCCTTTCCCTCAAAATTTGGGCATAACTGAATTTTGACTCGAGGTCAACCCCACTTCCGAATATCAAATCCGTTGCCAATCAAAGCCTATTTTCCAAATTTTATCAATTCTGGTCGGTATCAAGCTAAGCGAATGATTTGTAGTTCTAAAGAGTGGGAGAGAGGAGAGGAGGGATGAAAAATAGATAAATATCTGATGCGGCCAAGAATGGATGTAATAGCTTCTAGGACTCCAAAACGCATTTTTCTGATATTCCCTTCCACATCTGCCGCAGGTTGATAGTTCGCCATAGCCTTGTTTTCATTAACAATAAGACTTGGAAAATTTGGCTAATAATTCACCTGAAATTTTGTAAAAATATGAATGCAATACCCATAGCAACATGAACATTCACAATGTCATCAACATCCATTGTAATCGCCACCACAAATACCATAATAACATCATCATCATCATCATCATCATCATCATCATCATCATCATTAGTAATTACATCGCATCCTCTTCAACAACACAACATCAACAACATCTTTATCTTCATCTTCATCACCATCATCCTGTTCTTCCTCCTCCTCCTCCTCCTCCTCCTCCTCCTCCTCCTCC
>FIZR01010666.1:0-17251 GCA_900060175.1 Ferrisia virgata | reverse complement strand
CCATTAGAGTTTGCCCATTGTTCAATTCGATCAAGAGTATCTTGAATTATCTGTCTAACCAGCTCGAGATTTTTAGCGCTAATTGAAATATTTATATCATCTGCAAATATTCTAAGAGAAACTGGGCGTGAATAAATGTTCACTTACTTGGATGCACCATATTTTGCTGACCCCAATCTAATTAGGGATCTATAAAAATATCATGATATCTGTTGGATTGAGGATCTTTCAGGCAAACGTTGAATTTGAATTTTTTGAATTTTGATTTTAAAAATGAATAATTTTCAAATCCCCCACCCCCCCTCACCCGCCCCTGTCAGAAATCACAAAACCGTAACACTGGACACATGTTTGCAATATTTTCGAAGTGCTGGATGAAGTAGAAAAGTATGCTGATTTTTTTATGATAATATCGTTAAATAGAAACATCTTTGGAACGTTGTTCAGATACTAAATTATTTTCATTCAGATATTTATAATACTAGAACGAATTAAAATCATAAACAACATTAATTCCTGTAATATTTATTCAATGGTGAGAAGGTGAATGGATATTTTAGTTATCTTTAAAGAAAATTTATCACGCTGACCGAAAAATTTTTTTCAGTAAAACGATTCCAAGAAGAAAGCTCCTGTATACTTCCAAAATAATATTTTGCTGTACAGTATAATTGTGGTATTGAGAAAAAGGCACTTATTGGTCAAACAATTTTCAATTCGGATTTGGGATACCCACTTCGTAATTATTTTCGTTTTGATCCTTCAACCCTGACGTACTGATTTGTCGAAGCTCGATCATACTTACCTTCAAGTTGTCAAGATTGGATTCATTTTGTAAAAATAAAAGTAAATCATTGACATACCAAACGTACGGCCAAGGAAATTGTAGGTATTTAGCTTCGGCCACTTTTCGTATGAAATCGCGTAAATTAACCTTAATATCAGGAATATTGATTTTTGATATTTGTAAAAGTCTTTCAAAAAGAAGCGAAGGAGATTTTGGATCAGAGAAGATATCGGAAGAAAAAAGCCCAGATGCAGAAAGTACATGTGACGATGCGATCTCAGGTGGAAGGGGAAAACTACGTTTCGAACGTCTTCTTCGAATTTCTCTTATATCTCGCTTAACATTGGCTAGTTCGTTGTGACATTGAAGAATTGAAGAAAGAGCTTGAGCATATGGGATGTAATTTTTTGGAAACAGGTTCAGTTGTAAAAGTGAATTTACTTCAGTGCTGATCATTAGTATTTCTTGGTATGATAGTTGCATGGTTTTGACAATCAAGTACTGGAAGGGATCAGCTTGTGCGAATAATTCAGCTGATAAGATTTCAGATAGTTTGTATGAGAGGTATTTCGACGGTGTGTGTTCGGATTGGAATTCTTTTTGGTCTGATGATTGCAAAATGCTCTGTAGTGTGGGAATTTTTTGAAAAGCAGGGATAATGTTACCTGTCATTGATGATGCGGCGAGGTGTTCGGAATAATTTTCTGTGTTGTCTGGATGATCCTTTGTTATCCACGAGTCTACTTTTATGATGGACATTATTGTTATCTGAAAATTTTTTGAAAAAAATTTCAAATCTACGCTTAAAGTGAAGGTTGCGCTTGAGTTATATGAGGTTTATTTATTTTACATCTTTATGCCTATTTAATAATCATATACCTACTTACTCCGAGGAAAAAAGTCACAGTATATTTGCCAAGTCCCATTGTGATAGGTTTCTTTTTTTTTTTCGCCAAGTGGAGAAACGTTTTGTACGTAGACACACTACAACGATGCTAGTTTTTGAAATTTTATCGCGTAGAATGTGCGATTTGATGGTTCGGTCGACTCGAAAACCTATGAAGTAATTTTTTAATGTACGTGTTTAATATGTTCTCGTTTTAAGTATCTCCGTTTTATGTTTTTGCTCATTTATGATGAATGGGACGACGTAATTTTTTGAAATAACATTTTATCGTGAAATTTCAGTTTTTCTTCGCCCCCATCTCCCGTAAATCTAGCAACTTTTGTCTTGTTTTGTAGTTCAACTTGATCGTTGTGATCTTTTGTGCTGTTTCTGAGAGTCTGATTAGGTTTTTGAGTTGGAATAATTCTTCCAGCGGGAATCAAATGAGAGAAGTGAGGATAGTTGAAGGAGGTATCTTATACTGATTATCTATTCAACGCTACATTAATCCTACGCTTCTTCTCATTGAATTAGAGGCCCTAGACTGAGTATTTTCATAGGAAAATTCGCTTCTTTATTTTGAAAATAAGAAAGGAATAGGTAAGCATTTAAAGTTTTGGCTTGAGCCTGAAATTTGTTAAGAATATTTCCTGTACAGTTGAATTTCTGCCCCACTCCCCAGGGAAGTTAGAGGATTGTAGAACAAAGTTGTGAAATGATGGGAGAGGAGAGTTTTTATGAGTAAAGTCAGAAACTTCAAATTTTTACTTAAGTTCATTTGACATGATTTCATAGCAAATTTTTCTTCATTGTGTTATCCAACTTTCGAAAACTCCAAAATCGAAATAACCCAGTACCCCCTCCCCTCTCTCATAAAATTGATAAAGTACTCGTGTTGTCATCAGATATTGCCAGATTGTCCTAAAAAATAATTTTGAGCTCAAAATGCGCTCTGCCGCGCCACAGTGACAAAAAAATGTGTTTTTCAGGATGAAAAATTCTATTTTGAAGCGTGTTTGAGGGGAAATTTTGAAACTTATGACAAAAAATGTGTAGTAGGTGGAGAGACTTGGCTATATAAATTTTTTTAGAATTTTCCCATCTACAAGAGAGCTTTGAATCCAAGAGAGTTGCAGAAATGTTTTTGTCTCCCCCACAAACATCGCTCAATTTCTTAGAGAATTTGATACTGCTTAAAAATGAAGAATAACTCACGAATTTGTGTTTTTTGTGTTTACTTCCAAAATTTTGAATTCGATATAAAATTTGATTGTAAATAAAGTTTTTCGTCATGAAATTCTACGTCGGAAAATGTGGTCAAAATTTTAATTGAGGTGCACGCATTAATGCTCAAAATTCTCAAAAAAGTCAACATATTTAATGATTTTTTTTTCAATACCGTGTCAGAGGAAATTTTCAAAAATAATTGTACTGATGAGCCAGTTTTAAAACTGTGTATCCATTTTTTTGGTAAGTATGAAGCCATATTCCTGAAATTCCGAATCCTCGAGCTCCCTTTTGGGCTCTTTTAGCATTCTTATCCCTCAGCTATGTATGGGATGTGTTAAAATTGATAATATTAGTATCATCATCGTGTAAATTGAAAATTGAGCTACTTAAATACCAACATGAATCCTGATCCTCCGTTCGATCCTATTGTAAGTACAAACTTTCGTTGAGGAATTTATGATGAATCACGATTACTGGTGGTGTTGTTAGATGTTCAATGGATAATGTTGTTTTCTATATATTCATTATAATCTGTATGTATTTTATTTATATTGTATCGGTATTGACATGATAAAACTATAAATATGCAGGTTGAATTTGCCTTTTTCAAAATGAACCGTAGAATTAAAACTACCTACTCGTAATAAAGCTTGTACATGAGATTTTCTTTCTACTCTGCATTATTTGAAAGAAGTGGACTGGATTCGGACGAATTAACCGTCATCACTGAGCGTAAATCGATAATATTGTTTTTCAAACGAACAAGAAGTTGGTTATGGCATAAAAAGTCATAAATACGTGTAATGTAAGAATATTCATTTTTAGGAATGAAATGTATTTTGATTACGAAATTCTGCAGTTTTGTCGCTGTATTTCTGATTTCATTTTCTGGTATATCCAATAATTTCTTAAAAAGGAGAACTGGTGGATTATCATCAGAAAAAATATCCTCCGAAAGTACGGATAATAAGTCGGGTTCACTTTCGCGAATTTTCGGTATAATCGAAGGATAATCGTACGTCTTCGGGTATCGAATACTTTGAATATTCAGATTGATACCTTTTAGCTGATTCATACAGTATAGAAGCGAAAACGCCACTTTCGCATATGGAATGTAGCGTTGAGGAAGTTCATTGTTGTCCACGTAATTTTGTATTTTATAACTTATCATTCGGATATTACTGGGAGGTAATTTTACCGCTTTTGTAATAAAATAGGCAAGAGGGTCCGGATGCGAGAAAATGTCTGGCGATAGGAAATCTGATATTCGCTTTGTAAACGAATTTACTGGTAAACGATCGACTACGTTTGAACGATTTTCTGTGTCTGGTAAACTGTTAGATTTTTCCTCAGGTTGTAAAATTGATCTGGCTGAATAAGGTTTTGTGGAAAATTCGGTTTTAACGACTGGTTTTATAGAGTTGTCTAAATCAGCGCTGATGAAAATTATCAAATATGTCTGAAATGTTGAAAAAATTTCATCATGATTAATTGCCTGGTCACCGTTCAAAAGAATGTATTCTGTATCAATTTAACACTTACCGCAATAAAAATTGCTGTTAATGTTGTGCAATTTCTTACGGACATCATGATGTTGAATTTTTTTACTTTGAGATTTACCTTTTGAGTCGAAGAACAACTATCGAAAATGTGAAAGATATTCAATTACGGAGGTAATGTTTATCAAATTTTCATTGTGTACCAACTACCTACCTTCGTGAGTAGAGACGTTCGTATACGTTTTATGAAGCATTTACCGACACGATAAATTAACGAGGTACATTATTCTTTTGTTTATGATCTGATTGACTTGTTTATGGATCATTTATCAAGTTTTATGAAATAAAGATGAAATTTCAAAACCCTCCGAAACTTGTGGGATAATTTTTTTTTCATAGTATTACTGCCCTTTTTTTCGGAACATCGTTTTTAAAATGGATGATAACATCGAGCTTTGATCATTACCGTTTTCAAATATCAAAATTTTTTTATGTTCGGTTATTTTAAGTTTTAGTCACGTATGACGCTGTTCGTTTAGTTTGAAATAATTTCAATAAATGAACCAAATTTTAGAATAGTAATGACTATATCGGCAAGTATAATTTTTTTGTAGCAGAAAATTTCTTTTGTTCTTGAATATTCGTGCTAAATTATATACTTGTGATTTTTGATGATACCAACAAATTAACATGGTGATTTTCGCATTTTAAAATTAAGAGAAATTTTTAAGGAAGTCATTTAATCGCAAAATTCTCATCTACTCTGATGTATAGAAATTTTCCTTACATTGCTAATCTTTGATCTTGGAAAATCGATTGGAAATTGTACTATCTACAATTTTCACTTTGCTTCTGAATAAATTTTTTTTAGGATGCAAGGTTTCGCCAAAAATCAATAAATGTAATTTTTGACATTCAGAAAAAATACGTCTGGCGGAGTTCTAATCCTAAAATGAACTATTGAATGGAATTCACTTTTTCAGCCAGCCTGAAAGTGGCCTTGCTTTGAGAATCCATAGAATCATCTCCTAAGGGACCTAGGGAGTCTTGGCATTTCAACTCAAAAGTATATAACATTCAAATATTATATTCATCAAATTAAGTTGATTTTTAGCCTGATTTTCTATGTCATATTGTCGATGAAAACCAGGCTATTACGGTATATCTACCAACAGCGTTTGAGGGAGGAGGGGAAATACCAACAAAACCCGTTTTGGCGTCTTGGAAGACCATTAAGACGATGTTTAGCCATGTCAGATATTTATTTAAATTTAAATTTTTTTATTTTATATTTTTTTTCCCGAACATTACAATCATTTACCTCATTGGATACCGACCAAAATCGCTTCAATTTGGTCAATCAGCTCAGTTTGGCGGTGGGTTAGATTCATACTGATGGGGACAAAATTTGGTCAAAATTCAGTTATTCCCCAAAATGGGGAGGGGGTGCTGAGTGGTCAAAAACTCAAAAACTTTCTCTTTCAACCAATCAATAGAGAATCAAAAGTTGAATAACGCATCCAAAAATTAATCTTCTAAGTCATATAGGAGGAGAGATGGGGGTTTCCCCCTTTTTGACCTCGAAAAAAGGCTGCCTCCCATCTCCTCACCAAATTAAGCTAGGAAGTTTAAATTTGGATTTAGTTGCGGCCCTAAATGTGGCTTTTAGGGGTCTCTGCTTCTCAGCCCCATTCACCCCCTCAAAGTCCTAAATATGTGATTTTTGGTCAATTTTTTCCAATTTTTAGAGTTTGTTCCTCGCATAACTCCCCTCCAAATTGGGCTAGGAAGTGGAAATTAGGTATGTTCCGTGTACCTTCTGGGGGCCGTTTATCCTAATTGAACCCTTCCCACCCGCAATACTCATGATTATAATATGTCACGAAAATCAGGTTGAAAAAACTATTTCTTTCTTGTTTTCACTTCATCCTATTTGGTGTGCTGAAAATTTGAATTTATTGAATATGGATGATCTGAATGCTGATGTAGGATAGTTGAAAAATCGGACTTGAATCTCAAGCTTTTTCGTAATTGTTTTTTTTTTTGCGTTTAGAGTTCATTATTCTCACTTTCATTGAGATATCCAGGATACGTTTATTTTTGTTCCTGTTCCTGGATATTTATTCAGCTGGAGCTAAATTAATTGCTTGAATTTTTAGTATTTTAATTCGCTCGCATGGTTATTAATTTAATGTTTCTGCTTATTTGTTCCAGATGGGTGTTGTTGTTTCCACAGTCTCAGGTAAGGATTTGTGCGAATTTGTGGTGAACATGGACGATAAATAAAATTATAAAACAAACTATGGAGTAATGATAATTATTAATTAATGGAGCCGATATTGTGATTAATAATGTTTTTCTTTGGTAAACAAAGTTTTCCTTTGAAGATTTCTTTTTCGATTTGAAAAAAAAAAGTTCATATTTCATTAAAGAAGATGAAAAAAACTATTGCTTGTGTGACTGAAATATTCTGTGCTATAGACCTATTTCTTTATGTTCTGGAGTACTCTTTCAAAAGATTACTTTCATCATACAGTTACAGTTCTTTTCTTTCTATCGATAAATATTTTCACTTCTCAAACATGAATTTTAGGTAGATTGGAATGATTGTGGCAGCGGTGATAGAATGCCATCTTAACATCAATCTTTATTTATTTAATGTTGAAGTACACTTAACGTACTTCAATATCGGCAAGACTTTGTGGAATTAATTTGAAAAATAGTTCGACATCGATGACGTAGACCTGTGGATAATCCAAGATCTGTACTAGAATCAAAGCTGCAATATAAAATTCGGAAAGAAATGCTCAAATAATGAATTCAACACGAAGAAAGAAACGAGGCAAAGATGTCCACTCTCTCCCAGACTGTTCAACATGTATGTCGATGAGATCATGAGAAAATCGCGAATAGAAAAGATTGAATTGAAAAAATTAATGAGATAAGGTACACAGACGACAAGGTAATTATTGCCGAAACAGAAGTACAAATGTAGAGGATGATTGACCAAATAAACAGCGCTGGCCTGAAATATGGAATGAAAATCAACGCAGGCAAGACTAAAGTCATGAAGTTTACAAAAGACAGCAACAAAGAGGTACAAATCAAGATCAGGATGCATGAAATTGAAAATGTAATCGAATTTAGGTACCTAGGAGCACTGATAAACAACGATGGAAGAGATCTCAAGGAAATAAAGAAACGAATTGGCATTACGAAAAATGCGTTCAATAGCCTCAGCTAGGTACTTGGTAACTGAACAATGAATCTTGATCTCCAGAAAAGGATAATGCGATGATATGTTTGGCCCATTATGATGTATTCTTGTGAAACATGGACCATGAGTTCGGAACGTGAAAAGAAAGTATCTATTCATCAGCAAACCCATCTTGTAAAACTCTTGAAGAAACCGTTGGATGCGTGAGGAGCCATCTAATATAGGTGCAGATTAGGATATTTCAATTAAGATTTTTTTTCAAAAGTTGGGTGGTGGATATGGAAAAAATTTAACCCCTCCAACTTTCGAAAAAACTCTAAATTAAAACCCCTTAGGGGTAGATGCACGCTACCTCCAGACAAAGAAACACGACAACGACGAACATGACTCGATCGTGGAAAACGCATTTTTATTTTCCTCAATTTTTTTTTTTCATAATCTTACATACTTCTACTTACGCAATAATCATTCGATTAATTGATATACGTAGCAATTCATTGATTACTTATCTTGCAATATTTAAAAACGTAAATTCAAATTCATTGTATATTGCATATTTGAATGCAGTTTTGTCTTTTCATTAAATATAATAAAAGGTATCCATTGTGGCGATGTTATTAAGTTTCGTTAAGTGGCATTGAAACAGAATTTGAAAGTAAAGGCATACCTGTGGTTGGCACATTAGACTGACTAGCAGATTGCAGGACTTCATTTGAATTCTGACCACCGACTGTGGATGCTGCTAACTCCAATGTTGAAATATTTTTCAATTGTGTGATACTTTGTTTTAATTTTTTAAGCGTTGAATGTTGCAACGATACCCACAACATTTGTTGAACATAATCTGAGTACTGTTTGGGAAAACGTTTCTTGTAGTGCAGTTTTTGGAATTCCGTTTTCATGTCATCGATTTTGTCCATTGGGATATTCATCAATTTGACGACAAGTTGAAACGGAGCTTTTTCGTCAGAGAAAATATCGTACGAAAATAATTGTCGTAATTCCGAAAATGCACGAGTGAAAAAATTGGCAGGTGGTAGAGAGGAATATTCTGTTAGCGATGATGGTGGAATACTTTTGATGAATCGGGTTACATCTCGGAGCAAATGCACACATTGTGTAAGTTTCGATAGAGCATTTGCGTATGGAATATAGCGTTCGGGTAGTTTGTTTTTTCCATGTAGCAAATATCTTAAATCGAAGTCGATTATGAGCACTTTATCGTCCGGTAATTTTACAATTTTTTCAAGGAAGTAAAGCGCCGGATCGTGTTGTGAGAATATTTCTGGCGAGAGAAGAGAGGAAATATAGGATGAGAAATTCTTCCATAATGAATCATCAGTTTGTTGGTCTTCATCATTGTCGGGTTCAACGTGTAAATCTTCCTGCAAAGGTTTAATATTGAGCGTGGTCAATAAAGGAAGCACGTTTCGACGTGTGCCCACTATATCTGGATCCAATTGAGCATCTGAATCTGTGTCAATATTTTTCCTAGGCTGGAGTGGTTTTCGAAATGAGCAAAGGATCAATTCGAACTATAATTTAAAGTTCATTTGATTAGTATCTTTAAGGTATGTACCTCTAAGTTTAATCTACATTTTTAATGATTTCTAAATTTTTAAATTGAGAAGAATACTGAACTGATTTATCAAAATGCGCGTTTAATGTGTACTGCATATCATTAGATTAAAAAAAAGTATACGACGGTATTTTAAAATTTAATCTTTTAAGGGTGTTTTGTTTATTCTTTGATAATTTTATTCATTACGGATTATTGTAACGGAGAAAATTAACTAAATTACATATTATTTGATCGAATTAATATGCATTGGGCATTTTTATTAGATCACTGGTAATAGAACAAATTAACGTATAATTTGCTACTTACTCCGATGATGAATATTACAACAGAGTATAATGATACGATTACCATTATCACAAATTTATTTCAATTGTCCTGATGCTATCTTGTACTTTAGGAAAAATGAAGTGCGAATGTTCTCAAATAATTTATATGTGATTGTTGCTCAGCTGTAATGCTTTTTTTTATAAAATATGTTTTCTTTGACGCGTTTGCCGACTAGAAAAGTTAATATGATAGATACTTTATTTTTATATTAATCGTCTCGTTCATTTTCGCAATTAACGATCATAAAATTGAAAATATCTCGAAATGTTTTTGAATCTTTTTTTTTTAACTCGTTAGCGTTGTTTTAATGACTATTGAGTTTTTTTTTCATCGATGAGTTATACTATCTACTTTTATAATTACTTCAGAAGAAGAGGATATTATGTTGATGCCGGCAACGTATTTCATGTTATTATTATTATTTTTTTTTTTGGTAACTTTGAAAAACCATGCAGTACATACGTATAGCATGTAGAAATTCTTTATTATTTCATTCTAGGTGATTGGATGATGGCAACTGTATAATTGTAAACATTTTGGTTTACGTGTATAGAAGTTTAGTCAAGTTTGATGTTGAAAAGAAGGATCAAATGACGTATCTGTGCATATAAAATGTAGTAGCAAGTGTTCTCACATTGCTTTTCAATTTCTTCGCAAGCAATATTTTCGAATGAATATGATTTTTCATCTTTATTAATTAATTTTTTCAATAGCAAAATTTGTATTCTTCTCATTCAACTGAGCATATGTCGTATTTTTTTCTCCAATCTCCACTATGCGCAATGAATTTTAATTTTCATTATTTTTTCGATGGAAGATATGAAGGTACGGTGTCCCAATTTTTTTTTAAAAAGTTGGAACGTAAGAGTGAAAAGTAGTTGCCAAATAATATGGAAAAAAATTGTAAAAATTTAAGGTTTCCGACTCGATCTTAATCTTGCATTGAAGTTCATATTAAAAAAAAAGCCTCAACTTTAAAGTTTAATTTCAAGCAATGTTTAACTATAATTTTAACATCAAAAAATGTTTAATAGTGCATTCTACAGTTGACCATCAACGTTTGATCATCACCAGTGGATCATGAAAATCTGTACAGTCAAAATCGAGAATGTTCAGATTTTGATAGTCTGGATGTTGAAGTCCTTAACATTGATGATCAACGTTTCTGGGGTATCATCTGGGTCATAAACAGGCAAATTATGTTCGACAAAAAAGTTAAATGTTATGAAAAAAATGCTAAACAATCTGCAGAAGTCTTAATGTTCAATAAAAATCACAAACTTTTTAAAAGTTATGTCACTTCAGATGAAATTTTGGTTTCTGCTAGAACTCAGGAAGTGATAACATGAAGAATTTTGAAAATTTTATCAGTATTCTTTTCTCAAAATTCGAGTGGACGTTCAAGATGTTGGTAGTCTGGATATTGATGGTCAACTCTTCACAGTCCACAGTTGACTATCAACTGGTGATGGTCAAATGTTGATGGTTCTGGACCACCGAGAGTTGACGGTACGAATATTGATGGTCCATTATTGTTGATTAACTCTTGGCAGTTCACTGTTGACCTCCTACTACAAATCGGTCAAATTCGGGCTGTAGGTATGGATTGGCAACGAATTTAACATTAACATCGAGGAATGTTTAATAACGCATTCTGGAAAAATCGTCACCAATTGACCGTCGTCATTAGATGACATTAGTGGACTATCAACAGTGTGACATCATCATTGGACTGATATCAGTAGACAGATTTTTATGGCCAGGAATGATATCAATGGACTTATTTTCTGAAAGATTGATTTTATGATTTCAAGTTGAAATATTGTGAAAAATTAGAGATGTGACATCAGTGGACTTATTTCATAAAGGATTGAATTTATGATTTTAAGTTGAAATGTTGAGGAAAATTAGAAATGTTTGAAGTCGACTAGTCAAAACAGTGGACCTTGACCTTAAATCGATTTTATGGTTTTCAGTTGAAATGTTGTCATCCGTTAACCCGCCAACAGTTGAGCTTGACCCTGAATTGATTTTAAGATTTCAAATCGAAATGTCGATAAAAATTAGTTGACCTTTACTCGGATTAATTTTATGACTTTAAGCTAAAATTTTGAGGAAAATCACCAAGTGACCAGTATTTAATAAAAAGAAGAAAAAAATTTTACCAATTACATTTAAAATAACAAAACTTACATCTTTTCAATGTTTACTCTTTGCATGCAAAGAGTACTAAATATTTATGAGTGGGGTGACCTAAGGTCAAAATCCAGTCATGCCCAAATTTTGGCGGAGAGGATGCTGAGGGGCTAAAATCGCAAAAAATGTTTTTTATACTAATCAATAGAGTATCTAAAGTTGTTAAAATATTCAAAAATCAGCTTCGTAGGTTAATTAGGAGGGGAGATATGAAGGTTTTCTCCTTTTGACTTTGAAAAAGGGCTATTCCTCTCCCATCTCTTCTCTAAATTCACTTAGAAAGTTGAAATTTGGTGTGTATATTTAGTATAGTCATTTGAAGTGCCTTCTGGGAGTTCCGACTTTTCAGTCTCGTTACAACCCCCCCCCCTCTAAATTGAGCTAGGAAATTAAAATTTGGTAAGCAGATTTCGTACAAGTTCTACATGTGCTTTCTGGGGGGTCTTAACTATTCAGCCTCACTGTACCCCTTCACTGCCCTGAAAATGTGATTTTTTGGGCAATTCTCCTTACTTTTCGAATTTGTTTCTCGCATAGATCTCCTACAAATTGAGCAAGGAAGTTGAAATTTGATTTACAGATTTAGTTTAGGCCCTAGATGTGCATTTTGTGGATTTCGTCTTTTCAGCCTCATTGCACCCCCTTACAGCACTGAAAATGTAAGTATCGATCCTAATGTAGAGGAAGCACCTTATTTCATTTTGCTTCAAACTCCCTACACATTGAGCTGTTGAAGTATTTTCTAGTTTGAAAGGATAAAAGTTCAGTTGTATTGGCAGATGATTGAAAAGAACTGATAAAAATATAATAAATTCCTTTTTCAACAATGTGGTCCATGAACATGAAGGTGGTATCAGCTCCCAATAAATTTCATAATTTTGACACCTTAACTTCCTACCAAACCTTATCAACTAAATTGAAGCAGTGTTTCTATATTTTAGAGAAAGATTTCTGAATTTTGACGATAAGTAATTTGATGATGATCACGTTCACAAAAACCTATCACTAAATGAAATTGTAGTTGAAAAAATTTTATATTTTCATTGATATATATTTCTTGAACTAATATATTACGTGACATTCGTCATTATTATACAGTAATTATTTGAATAGTCGACTTACATTATAATTCTTATAAGTATGTGGCGCAATAGTACAGATTATATTTTACAGCTGAACGCATAAGTAGGTAAATATTACAGCTGCGAGCTGCACATTTAGACCGTTCAGGTTTTTCATTAAGTTTAATATGCTGCATCAGTCATCACGGTCTAACTGAATTTTAAAAAAGAGGTACACCGACTGTTGGCTTACTAGGTTTCGTAGCATCCTGCGAGCCAGCAAATGAAATACGATTATTCAATTCCTGCATACTTTGCAATAATTCTTGAAGCGCAGATTCATTTTCTAAAAACCATCGCATCTGTTGAACGTATTCCAGATACTGCTTCGGAAGTCGATTACCCCGGGCTAGTTTATCGAATTGCATTTTCATATCGGTGATTTTTTCCATTTTTGTTTTCATAAATTCAACCATGAGTCGAAACGGTGCCTTGTCGTCGGAGAAAATATCGTACGAAAATAGCTGACGAAATTGCGCGAATTTACGAGTGAAAAGATTTGCAGGCGGAGGAGTTGAATATTCTGTGAGTGAAGTACTTGGAATATTTTTGATGAATATTGTAACACCTCGAATCGAGTACAGGCAATTCAATAGTTTTGATAGAACTTTGGCATATGGAACGTAGCGTTTGGGCAGTTGATTTTCATCGGATAGCAAATATCTCAAATCAAAATCCATTTTGAGAATTTCATCGTACGATAATTTTACAATGTTTTCGAGTAAATAAAGCGCTGGATCGTTTTGAATGAATATTTCTGACGGAATAAGATTAGAAATTTGGGATGAGAAGTCTCTCCATGAAGAATTATTAGGTTTTTGTTCTTCATTAATGGGTGTAATAGGAAAATTTTCTTGCGAAGACGAAGCTTTGAAATTGCCAGGGGATAGAAATTCGAGCATGTTCCGACGTAATTCCTGTATCTCCGGACTCAATTTATTGCTGGTTGCTTCGTTGGTATTTTGGTTTGGGCGGAAAGGAAACCAAATTGCGCAGAAGATTAATTGGAACTGAAATTGAAAATATATTTGATTAGTAATCTTAGTTGTTGTACTTGGAAAGGTATAGTTTGTGTGAATGGGGTATAGAATATTTAAATTTTTACTTTGCTACTTACTCCACTGATAAATATTGCCACCGAGTATAATGTAATGACAGCCATTATCACAAATTTTCTGCAATTCTTCTAATAGGCACTGCCTTGTATTTTTTAGAAAAATAAGGAACTCGTGTTCTCAAATAATTTTTATCTGACTGTTACTCGGATGCGATGGAGTTTATATATAATTATGTTCTTATTGACGCATTCGCCGACTTAAAAAGTTAATGATCAGTAATTTATTTTTACCTTAATTGTCTCTTTCAGCTCTACCATTAACAAACAACGAAACGATATTAAAATTGAAAATAACTCGAAAATTTTCTGTAGTTAAATTTTTTCACCACGTTGACGTCGTTTTAACGACTGCGAGTTTTTTTCTCCCATGAGTTATGTTTTCTGTTTTCGTGGTTCTTTTTTAAGAAGCCTATATTGTATTGATGCCAGTAACGTGCTTATTTAATATTTACCATTTTATTTGGTAATATTGAAAGGTTGTTCGGTTGCGTGGATTAGAAAAAAATAGAAATTTTTCTGATGGTATCTTGATAAATATTTGGTTGTGTAATATAGCAATTTTTATGAAATGTATTTCCTCGAAAGGTGCATTTTAAAATGAAAAATCTCACCATATAGTTTATAGTTTATTTGCGGATTGACTGGAGATTTGAAAATTGAGAATTTTTCGAATGGCAAAACTCACTTTTTTCGAATTTGTTTAAGAACAGTGGTACCTGGTACGTGTTTGAAAAAATTTACGTAGAAGAAAAATGACAGAGAATAAAATTTCTAATCAATAATATATCCTGAAATTTGGATGAAAACTTTTGCAAACCCTTAAAAACACGATTATCTCGATTACATCGTGAACCATTGATCTTATCAGAAATTTGAAATCATATCACCACTTTGAAACTTTATTCTCTACGATTTTGTTACTGTGTAAATTTTTTCTAAAAGACTGTTCCTCGCATATCCCTATTTCAATTGAATCAGAAGTGAAGTTGTTGAAATTTTGTATGTATATTTAATAGGGGTTCTAAGCGAGTATTTTGAAAATTTCGAATTTTCAGCTCTATTGTACCCCCTCGCAGCCCCCCGAAATTGGGTTTTTGTTTTTTTTTCTGTTTCTTAGTTGGTGCTTCAAATTAAGCTATGAAGGACGCGCTGAACTGTTATAATTTTGAAAACTGTGATTTCCGATCATCAAAAAATCATCACTCGGTGAACTTCCCGAGTCAACCGACGAGACATTATGCAGAGAATTTTTGCCCCAAAAATTCACCATGTGATGAAATTCAGCCGCTCAAAATACATCTGAATGACAGAGGGAGCCTTTCAAAAAATGGGGTTTTTCAGTTTGTGAGTATAAGTGAAAAAGTACTGTTTTTTCTTGAAAATGATCCAACTTTAGTATGCCATAGGAACCTAAGTTTTGGGAATCTCGACAAATTTCCACCGGGCTTTCAAAAAACATTTTTAATTTTTCAAAATCGGTACCCCTCCCTTCGGGTTGAATTCTACGTTGAGATTTTATATGGAGGGATAAAAAATTCCAACTCAAAGTGCATATGTATTTCACATACATATTGAAAAATCGTGGAATGTTTTTATAATTAGCGTTTTTGAAAGGAAGTATAAAAAGAGATGCACTTTTATTATTTAAATGATGTTTTCTCCAACTTTTCTAGCTGTAAAACTACTCAGGCTGAGTAACATTTTTTGTAATATAATTGAAAAAAAAATTAATTTAAACATTGAAATTTTTACTTCATTACATAAATTTTCCAATTGACAATTATTACTCAGCACCATAGATATTATGAAAACTATTATACTGTAATGTTTTTCATTACTGTCTATCCCGCATATTGTATGTACAATAGTAAACGTAAGAGTATGAATATTCACAATATAGGTTCGTGCAAAAAAACGTATAAAGCATTCTAGCCTGTGAAAATTTAGAGATACCTGAGATAATTTGCCCATTAGTTGATAGCTAAGAGGGAATTTTTTTACATTTTTGTTAACTACGTCGCATATAATGATCGAAAAATTCTGAAAAAATTATATATTATACGCTAATGTACCTATACCCCATCCATCACCTGTTTTGTTAACCCCCACCTAAATCACCTACCTCTGGAAAAAATTCCAAGTCAACCTCAAGCTACTTGCCAGTAAGTGATAGTTTTTTTTAAGCAACTTGCTGGTAGTTGATAGTCCAATAGTTGATAACACAAAAACTGTTCAAAACGGTGTTTCATTGATCTAAATACCAATATTTATTGCCCTAAAAATATTTTTTATCCCAAATGTAACTTTGAGGGGAATAGAGGCTATCAACTACAGGAAATATTTAAAAAATTAAGTTTGATAATAATTGAAAATTGCTAATAACTACAAGAGTAGACGTAACCATTAAGTTGATACAATTATCTGGTGTAAATTGTATGACAAATTTTTAAATGTGATGGAATATCGCAAATTAACATTTTTTTTTTAATTTTATTGATTTTCATCCCACTCAACACAGGAATGTAAAAATTGTTTTGTAGATTCTCCCTTATGTGCCCATCATGTTGGCATAGAAAGGATTTCTGTATCTATTTTATGAAAATTTTGAAAATAATAAATTTCAAACTCGAACGCTTAGCAAAAATGTTCAGGTTTTTACTAAAATGCAGAAATTTTTCTCTTCATTTTAGCGAAATGACTGTAAAAAAATTAACAACTCATGGCTGGGCTCAGCAATGCCGGTGTTCTACTCTAAATTGACCGAGCTATCCAAAATATCATTGATGTTTTAAATCTATCTCATGATGAATTTATGAATTTTGACATTTTGAGCTGAAAATGCTGGGAAACCAGTTTAGAGGAAGGAGATGAGGGGATTAATTTTAAATTCTGAGCATTAAATTTTGGATCAGTTTTTTCAACAATGCTTATTTAATGTATGGTCATTTTTATCTTTTTTTAATCTAATTTTCTATGTCATATTGTCAATGAAAACCGAGCTATTACAGTCTACCGACCAACGGTGGTTGAGGGGGGAGGAATATCAACAAAATCCGTTTTGGGGCCCCACAAGACCATTGAGACAATTTTTAGCTTTGTCAGATATTTATTTTCATTTATTTTTTATTTTTTTTTTCCAAACATTGAAACTATTTACTCCGCTCTATACGGACCAAAATCACTTCAATTCGGCCAATTGGCTATATTTGGCAGCGTATGAGATATATATGAGTAGGGATGAACTTGGTTCAAAATTCAGTTATCCCCCAGTTTGGGGGAAGGGGTGCTG
>FIZR01010665.1:0-17235 GCA_900060175.1 Ferrisia virgata | reverse complement strand
AAAAAAAAAAAAAAAAAAAAAAAAATGAAAAAAGAATGGAAAATAGTTTTTTATGTTCTTGTTCTTTCCAATGGATTTTCAATTTTGTTTCTTGTTCTTCAAAAATGGCAAAATTGCTTTCATTGATTTCGTTCTTCAACCCTTCAATTACTCAACTTATTTGCTCTTTTTTTTTGTTTTTACAAGTTCTTCACGTTTTTGGTGCTTGGTTCTTCGTTGTTCTTCCATCCCAGTGATTTTTACATCAGAGTAGGTTCTGTTGAAAGTCGAAGTATTGTGTTTGCATTTTTCAATCTCGTAATAATTCGAAAAAAATTCCAAAATTCGAACTGAAACGAACCATTTTTAGCGATTTCCATCCTCGTTTACATGTTCCATAGTTTTTGAGCAACTTCATTTTATATGAAATTACGTTTCCCCTGATTTCCCTCCCAAAAATAATAATAATTACAATAATTAGGCACTTTTTTCTTTCAAGGAAAAATTCTAGATCATGGATCATTCATAATCATCTTTCATTACGAGTTTTTTTGATCAAAAACTTCAAATCGAAAACGTTTACTTTTCTCTTCACTACATTTTGGCATTTGATTTTATTGTTTCTTAGCAAAAATAAAAATAATACAATCATCTATCATCAAAATTTCAAATGAAAAATCAAAAACGTCACTTCAAAAATGTCACTTTTCAGAAATGATCCCCTGTGCTAAGACATATCCTTATCAAAGTCGCCAATTTTTTTTTTCATTTATTCAACTAGGATATTTTAACATGAAGTACAAAAATCATTCGATACTCTTTTATCCGAGATTAAAAACTAATTCTGATATAAATACTTCGATATTTTAATAAAAAATTGCAATATCAGCCTTCTTACATTTTATTTTTTTTTAATATTTTTTAGTTTTTAATTTTTTTTGTTGCTTTATTTTTTTATTTTTCATTTTTTTCCGTTTTTTTTTTATTATTTAATTTTTTTATTACTTTTATTTCCACTTCACTTATTTTTCAGTTTAAAAAATTTTTTTTTGTTCTTTAATTTTTTTTATTATGTTTATTTTAACGTTGTTTATTTTTCAATTTTTTAATTGTACATCTTTGTCAACATTTCCACATAAAGTGCAAAAATAATCCATAATCATCTTTCATTGCGAGTTTTTGATCGAGAACTACAAATCATAAATCAAAAAGGTCACGTTTTCAGATATGATCCCCCTTCCCCCCTCTCCCCCGCTATAGAGCGTATCTATGTCAAAAAAACGTAGAAAAGAAACACGGCTTCTGATGACTTCAAATTAAGCAATAAGAGAACTGTATCTACACTTGTTTCGATTGAAAATTTTCTCGAATCAAGTAATTCAAAGTATTTCAAAAATTCTGAAAAATAACGTTATTTTGGCCCCTCTGAAGAATGTGGTAGGGATAAAAAAAAAATTGCAATTTTGTTTTAGCTTTTACAAGAAGAGGGTAAATTTGAACTTCAAGGGATGAAATTTTTACCACGTTAGTTTGCGCTCATTATTGACAATTGGCAAGTATTGAGCACCAACTGTTGTAAATTTTCCAAAATTTACAATAAACGATGTACCCTTGTACTCGATAGAATTGCCTAATGGTATTTTAATTTAAGCCATCGTCTTAATAGTTATGTTGAAGTAAACATGGGACATGGATATGATTGGGTACGTGGTATCTACTATCTAGTTCTACCTAATACCTATATCGATTAAGCAATTTGAAAAGCATGGAATTTCATGTCGGGTGTAAGGTTTCGAAACGATATTGACGGATTTTCGAACTCGTTAAAATATTTACTACCGTTCGAGAACGCATTTAAGAGAGCAATTATTTCGAATATATAGAATTACTTAACAGAGAAGTTAACGTTAATGGCAATTTAAGGGGTTTGTAATGAAACACGACGATGATGTCGGAACATCGGCACATCGCAATCGCTCGGATGTAGACCAAAGTACAAATACGTCTTTACTTAGGGAGACCTACTACGTGTACACGGATAAGTTATTTAAAAGAGGGTATATTACAGCTTCGTGCTGATGAGGATCGGCTAGGGCACCAATACGACGATAGTGATCTTGTACATCTACATAGGTACCTGCTGTTATAGTATATATATGAGATATATTTTGGTATCGAGATATATTAATGGATTTTGGTGTTTTGTTTTTGTGTTCGATAATAGGATTGCACGCTAGAGTAAATAGTTTGAATCTAATCGGAGCTAACTTGAGCGGAAATGTTGGTGGTAATGATGACTCTAGAATGACGGCCGAAACGTACCCGAGTGTTCCGCCAAGTACGGCTGCTCCGGATACAGTAGAAATGGTTAAACTTTGTGGTCAGGGCCAGCATCAGCAGTCGCCGCAACTGCAAAATAATTGCTCGGATGACGTGTTCTGTCAACAGTACTATTATAATCCGGAATACGCCAAAATGGAAGCTTGGCTAGATGAGCATCCTGATTTTACGCACGATTATTTCATCAGGTACCTTACGAGCTCTACCAGCCCCCTAAACTAATTCCAACGTCTTCGTTCGATTTAGTACACGTATCAATTTTCGCGGTATTAATTCTCGTTCATAATTATTATTCGTATATACGTTTGCAGGAAAGCTACTCGCCAAGTTGTCGACGCATGGCTGGTTTCTCACGCTGCTCCTTCGTCGTTGGGCTCGAATTCGTCGCAGGATATCGGCTCTCCTACGTATCCGAACTACACGTCAAACAAGTCATCGTCCGGAGCCACTACACCTGTACGAAAGATATCGGCTCACGAGTTCGAACGCGGAGGATTACTTAAGCCCATTGTAACCACTATCGATGGTACACCTACATTCCTATCGATTAGTCCGACCAGAGAAGGTATCGCTTCGGAAAATAACGCTACTCAGTCGTCCGCAACGCAGAGCCGGTCCAGACGAAGATCACGTAACGAACTGAAGCATTTGGACGAAAAAGAACTAATATTCGAACTCGTTAGTGAAATGATTTCTTTCAAATTGACGTTCGATTAAAATTAATAAAAAAAAAAATCCTAATATTCTGTTCGTTGTTTCTGTTCCAGGTCAAAGATATTTGTAACGAATTAGACGTACGTTCCTTATGTCATAAAATTTTACAAAACGTGAGCACGTTACTGCACGCAGACCGTAGCTCGCTATTTCTAGTCCAAGGAGATCGTAGCGCTGTGCCGGCTCCTGATACTTCTAAGAGTAAGCCTGTCAGTATTATAAATACCACCGCTGCTAGCAACACCATCAGCACCAATAACTCCATCAGTCTAACCAACGAAGAAGACGACTCGTTGAAAAACGAAAATGGCCGCATACAGCCGGTCGGATGCCTCAGCATGGAAAAGAACTCGCCGACGCCGGTAGTCGTTCATCATAACGAAATCGTTACTAATTCGACGGCTCCGCTTAATATCACGTCGCCGAATACGGGCTCGGTGGTTGTTGGTTCGCCGATCGGCTCCACCAACACCGGTTCCATTGATCTTCCATTCAAAAGTGAAACTTTCAGTACGTCGTCGACGCATTTACGAACACCCAGTAGCGGATCTCATGGCTGCCATTCCAAATGCTTAGTTTCTAAACTGTTCGACGTGTGTTCTCAGTCTACGCTGCAAGAGATGGAGAAAAAGAAAGAAATACGGATACCGTGGGGTACCGGTATCGTCGGATACGTTGCCAAAAGCGGCGAACCGGTCAATATACCTGACGCGTACAAAGTAAGCGAAGCTTTTCGAAGGGTTATAATATAGTGGCTTGAATGATGCTGTTCTGCCATCTCTGGTATATTATATTCATTCATTTTATTTTTATTGTTTTGTAGGATGAACGGTTTAATCATGATATTGATGCTCGTACCGGATATAAAACGAAATCATTATTATGTATGCCTATCAAAGACTGCAATGGCGAAGTTATCGGGGTAGCTCAGGTGTGTATTATCGTATCACTTCGTGTAAATATTTCATTATCAATATATCACTATATTTGATTAAAAAAATATTCGAATTTATCATCTTTTGTAATGTTACCTTCCATTGTAGGTTATCAACAAAAAAGGTGATGGCTGCTTCACCACAAATGATGAAAAAATATTCGCTAGTTACCTTCAGTTTTGCGGTATTGGTTTACGAAATGCCCAGCTTTATGAAAAAAGTCAATTAGAAGTTAAGCGTAATCAGGTAGGTGTGCGAATATCAACATCAGAATTATTGATTATCAATAGGTTTGAATCGTAACATAAATCACTTATTGGCAACATTGTAATATTTGAAATTATATCTAATATTGGCAACATAGCATAATATTAGGTTGTCAATCTATCTATTCACGACAGTCGTGAATCGTGATCAAACTTCTGTTATAATTTTAGGAATCGTTTAAACGTTTGTAATTTATTTCATTGATCCTCTCCGATCAAGTGGTTGAAGAACAAACACATTTCTTTTTATTTTTTTGCAGGGATGAAAGAACGAGTGAAGTTTGGGTTCTCGTTCTCGTTCTTATTTTCATTCCCACAAATCAAAATTTTTCGTTCTTGTTGACTTTGTTTTCATTTAGGATTTGTAAACTTAGTTCTCATTCTCATTTTGTTCATGTTCTTCACGGTTCTTGAAATATTGTTTTCGTCTTCTGTTCTTGTTCTTTATTTGGTTTTGTTTGGTTCTCTGTTCACGTTCTTGTTGTTTTTTGCTCTTCAGCTCAATCCCCAAATTTTTGAAAATTTGACTGAAAATCGTCTGATCAACGAAAAAATTAATGAAAACGAGAGTAACATCTTGGAAAAAATCATTAAAATGCACTTAAATTAAAATAAATCGAGAAAATATCTGCTGAAATTCAAAAAAAAAAGAGAAAGAAAACGGAAAAAAGAACGAAAAATAGTGGTTCTCGTTCTTGTTCTTTCAAATGATGAAATGAATTTTCAAGGTTGTTTCTTGTTCTTCAATTATGATAAATTGCTTTCATTGTTCTCGCCTTTGTTTTCGTTCTTTAATTACACAACTTGGTTGGTTTTTTTTTTTGTTCATATTCTCTAAAATCACAAGGTTCTCAATTCCTCGTTGTTCTTCAATCCTTGGTTCTTTGTTCTTCTGTTCCTGAGCGATAAGCAATGTCCTCCGTTCTCATTTCTTTTAATCTATATAATATATAATTTATATACTCTTTCATTCCCAGTTCTCACGTTCCCTAAAAAATTTTACGTTCTTCTGTTCCTGTCTTGTTCTTTCAATTAAAAATTTTTGAGTAATTATTGTGGTAAAAAGTAGAATACCTAGTAATATTTTATTTCAAACTGCAGGACAGGTATAAAACAGGAAATAAAATGAAATCCAGTGTATAATAAAGTAGCTGTAACGAATGAAATAAGTCAAATAGAAAAATACGATAGTCGATACGGAAAGTTTTTGAATAAAAAAAATAATAATTCAACAAAAATCACAAAAAAAAACTGTTGAGAAATTGAGTGAGAACAAAATGTACGAGAATGCATCAGAAAAATCGAATAATTTTCATTTTTTTAATCTATTTTTCAGATTAAAAAAAATGGTGCTGTTATCAGTCTTACAGTCTATTCAGTGATGTAAGAACAAATGAATTTTGGCTCTCATTCTTTTTCTTGTTCTCACGAATCAAAAATTTTGTTCTTGTTAGTTTTGTTTACATTTAGAATTTGTAAACATAGTTCGTTTGTTCTCATGTTGCTCTTATTCTTCACAGTTTTTGAAATAATGTTCTCGTTTTTTGTTCCTTTTCGTTATTTGCGGGTTTTGTTTGGTCCCCTCCCTGTTCTCGTTCTTGTTGGTTTTTGCTCTTCAACTCAACTCCTCAAATTTTTGAAAGTTTGACTAAAAGTCGTCAAATCAATGAATTGATGGAAACGAGAGTAAGACCTCGAAAAAAATTACTTAAATACGACAAATTGAAGAATTATCTGCTTGAATCCAAAAAAACAAAGAGAAACAGTAGAAAAAAGAAGGGCTCTCATTCTTATTCTTGTTTTTCAAAAATGATAAAATTGCTTTCGTTATTCTCGTTTTTGTTCCATTCTTCAATCACCCAACTTCGTTGTTCTTGTTCTCTAAAATCACACGTTCTTTACGTTTTTGGTTCTCGGTTCTTTGTTGTTCTCCCATCCCTGCCTCAATCTGTTTGTTCTGTTCTTTACTTCTTTCATTTGATGTTTTGTTCTTTCCCGTAAGTTTTTGTTACGTTCTGTTCTTCAATCCCTGCGTTCAGTCTCCCATTGCGTTGTGAAAAATGAAACTGATAACACGTGAAAAATTATTAGATAATAATTGATTAATCTTCTTAATGTTACCAGGTACTATTAGATTTAGCAAGAATGATCTTCGAAGAACAAAGTACAATCGAGCATATGGTGTTCAGAATTTTGACGCACACTCAGTCATTGATCCAGTGCCAAAGAGTACAAGTATGTGGTCTATTTCGATGGAAAAATTTATATAGTATTAAAGTAAAAAAGAAGAAGAAGAGAATATATTTTTTTTTCTAATATCACTCCATTTCGCGTAGGTTTTATTATTACATAGAGCGTCTAAGGGAAGTTTCTCTAGAGTATTTGACTTCGAAGCGAATGATCTGAAAGGTGAAGATAATGATGAACGAACTAGGTTAGTACGCACTATCTATTACCTATTGCTGTACAGTACGATAAAGCTGAAGCTAATCTTTTTAATGGATTTTTCTTTCTTATTATTTGCAGTCCTTTTGAAAGTCGTTTTCCTATTAATGTCGGTATAACTGGATACGTAGCTACCACAGGTGAGGTATGTAGAGAACATAGTTGGGTTAAGGTGGTTATTATACTATCTACTTATACGTATTATAGATAAGTGGTTTAGATTTTTTTTCTTTTTTCAATTTTCCGTAATGTATGATTCATATTGAGAAATTCGTTCTTCGTTGCTATTCGAGTGAAAAAAAAAAAATGATTGCTTCAAAATTACATTATGTGATATCATATATTACGCGTTAAATAATAACATATTAGAGGATATAGGGTGTCGTTGTATGTATATATTTCTTAATTGTGTATTTTAATGGTATATTACAAATAGTAATTACTACATTGCAGACTGTAAATATTCCAAATGCTTACGAAGACGACAGATTCGATCCGAAAGTCGACGAAGATATGGGATTTAAGCATAAAACCATACTATGTATGCCGATTAAAAATTCATCCGGACAGATTATCGGAGTAATTCAAGTAAGCTTTTTATTACCAAATAATTACATACTTGTAATACATTTCATGTTTATTAATTGTATTTTTAATTATATACGTTTTACGTTTACATTTTGTAGTTGGTAAATAAATTCGATGATTTACCGTTTACGAAAAATGACGAAAATTTCGTAGAAGCGTTCGCCATTTTTTGCGGAATGGGAATACATAATACTCATATGTAAGTAATGAATTTCAACTGATTGCTCGTCAGATCACCGTATTGTGTAATTAATAAAACTAATGAATTATAATTTACATTTGTACAGGTATGAAAAGGCTGTGATAGCAATGGCTAAGCAAAGTGTAACATTAGAATTGTTGAGTTATCATGCTTCGGCTTCATTGGACGATGCTATAAGATTAAAAGTAAGATTATAATTGTATGGTTATTGTAGTTAACACACGAATTACTTAATTGATACTAATCAACGGACGAACGTCACTAAACATTCGATATTAATTTATGATTATTAATGTTGATAAGATTGCAACACTAACTATGCTAAAATGCTTCCTTGTTCGATTTTTAATCTGCTCTGGATAAAAAAAAAATATACTTTTATCAATTTTAAACTCGAAGACGATTGAAATAATTTGATTATGGTGACTAATGATCGTGTTAGTAATCATGAAAATATTTTAATTAAATTTTAATTTTCAGTTGATACTTAATTACTCGTTTCGTAATCATTAACGATTAAGTAGAATTGAACAAAATTTTGTCGAAATATATACATGGTGACTTCCCCTCCTTTGGTTTGTTTTCGAATTAAATAATTATATTTAGTTGGCACGCTCGTTGGTTAGATTTCAACCGGCCAACATTGCTGTAAATAAATTTAAAACCGATTTTCGATTCAATCTCCAGAATTACGGAAAGAAAATTTTATTAAACTTGCCCATCGACATAATCGAGTAAACTAGTACCCATTGGAATTAAAACGATATCAACTTTTGAAATCAAATAAAACGTATAAACATTTCAATGATATCCACTACTTAGGATCATAACGTTAAAACGAACAAAATACTTTTTATTGTCGCGTATATAACCAATGAATAAATTATATTTTTTTTTACACGCAATTATTATCAGTCAAGTTTGATGTGGTTTTGATGGTGCATTGTATATGCTGGCAGTTCTATTAAATTACAGACTGGTTAGATATATTGCATTTTTAATAAGACCGTTTATATTACGCTTGTACTAATTAAAAAGAATGTCTGAAGTGGTTTTACACCCGGTTAAATTACTCCATCTGTGGTTAACAATATTTTTCCTTTTGTACTTATTTAGTTACTTCTTTAATTTAATGTTATTTTTTTTTTCTTCTTTCATTGCTGTTTTCAGAGTATGCGAATACCTTCTGCGTCTAAACTGTCATTACAGGATTTTTCATTTGACGATTACGACTTAGACGATGACGATACATTAAAGGTAGGTAAAACGTTGGTGTAATTGAATACGATTTATTAGAAATTTTCCCATTTTGCCGAGCATATTTAATTGAAACAAATTCAAACGAACGTTGTAATTTTATGTTATTTTGTAGGCATGTTTACGTATGTTCTGGGACTTGGATTTCATTGAAAGATTTCATATTGATTATGAAGTGTTATGCCGTTGGTTGTTGAGTGTGAAAAAGAATTATAGGAACGTGACGTACCATAATTGGCGACACGCCTTCAACGTAGCCCAGACAATGTTTGCTATTATCACAGTAGGTATTTACGACTTATACGACGTGTTTCTTTCAATGTGATACGATGTACGATCCGATGCTATACCATATCATACCATGCCATGCTACTTTGTTAATACAACGCATTATCAATTACTAATGTGTTAGAAATTACTTTAGGTCAATTAAATATTTAATCGTTGACCTTGATTTTATAATTTTTCAAATTCCATCATTCTGACAACTTATAATACATTATCAAAAACTCACCCACATGGTTAAGCACCCTATATAAATTTCAATAAAAAGTAAATTTTTACCGAGGTTGTTGACTCATTGTCAGAAACATCGTTGTTTTGAGCTTATTTCAAATTTATACACGTGCAGATTAGGTATCTTTCTTGTTGTATGTATGGTTGACGTGGAAAAATGATTACTATTGTTGTTCTTGTAACTCTTTATTTTTTTTAAAATGTTTCTTTGTAACGTTGTTGTTTATCTACGTTTTTTACGATTAACTTACGTTGTTTTTTTTTGTTATTTTTTTCAATTTAGAAAACGCAATGGTGGAAGATATTCGGCGAAATTGAATGTTTGGGTTTGATGATCGCCTGCCTATGTCATGACCTCGATCATCGTGGCACTAATAATTCGTTTCAAATTAAGTACGTAAAAAGTCTTTGAAAATATTTTTCTAATCAATAGACCGGTATAGGTGAAATATAGACTGTATTTTTGATTTTTCGATGTTTGCATTAGGATAGGTTTCACCATATTTTTCACATTTTATGCTAAGTCATTATTATAGACACTGAAACACATAGATGGGAATCTCCTGCTCCAAGGGTAAAGGGATTAAGGCGCTGTTCACTAGAGCCCATTGTCAACTTGATCAAATGGGCCCTGTATTCTTAATCCTCTTCTACCCCCGCTTCTCTATTTTTAGATTTTTCTTCATATTTTTAGGTCAATTTTCACCTAATTTTCTACAATTTTTCAATATGTTTGATCAATTTTCTTTATTATTTACGAATTTCTGTCAATTTTCTTACCCAATCAATGATTTTTTAATCAAATTTTGATGCTTTTCAACGTTTTTTACATGATATAGGTGAATTTTTACCAAATTTTCTTAATTTTTCCGTAATTTTTGATCGATTTTTTGCAGCTTTTATTCGTTTTTTTTCAAATTTTTATCCAATTTTTAATGTTTTTTGACAATATTTTTCATATTTTTGGTCAATTTTCATCCTTTTGCGTCCAACTTTTTCCAATTTTCGAAGGTTTTCTACGTCCTGTTTTCATCATTTAGATTACTTTTCACTCAGTTTTCAACATGTTCTCTGATTTTATGATAATTTTTTTGAACTTTTTACCCATTTTTGTGCATTTTTATCAGATTTTTGGTGATTTTCAATGATTTTTTTTCTGGATGTAAGTCAATTTTTATCCAATTTTAAACATTTTTTTGCGATTTTTGATTGGTTTTTTGTAATTTTTACCGATTTGTCATATATGAGGTCAATTTTTTCACTCACTTTCGTTGAATTTTTCCTAATTTTCAATAATTTTAAACGATTTCTGTACATGCTGTAGCTCAATTTTCACTCATTTTTCAACATGTTTTCTGATTTTTGATTGATGTCTTGCACCATGTACCTATTTTTTTTTTTTTTCAAATTTTTATCTAATTTTCGATGATTTCCAACGATTTTTTTTGATATTTTAGGTCAATTTTCACCTAATTTCTTTAACAATTTTTCTTGATTTTAGATCAATTTTTGCACTTTTCACCCATTTTTGTCATGCCAAATTTTCGACGACTTTCAGCTGGTTTTTTGCTAATTTTGGTCAAATTTCAACATATTTTCGTGATTTTCAATCAATTTTCTGCGTTTTTTTACCTATCAAAGTCCATGTTTTACCCAATTTTCGATGATTTTCAATGATTTTTTTCACGGTATAGGTCAATTTTGACCCATTTTTCTACATTTTTCGATATTTATGATCAATTCTCTGCACTTTTTTTACTCACGTTTGTCAAATTTTCACTCAACTGTCTTATGTTTTGACATGAATATGTTTTAGGGCTGAGGGTCATTTTTTGAGTGTGATGTTTTTGATGTAACGTTTTAATCGATAAAAAAAACACGAAAATGTTGAAAATTTGTTTTTTGTAATTTTTTACTCAACTTTCGATAATTTTTAACGATTTTTTTCATATTTTAGGTCAATTTTTAAAAAAATTTTCATAATTTTTGATCAATTTTGCGCATTTTTTACGAATTTTTATCAATTTTTTATCGAAATTTTGATGATTTTTAACGATTTTCAAAAATCAAGGTATATCTTGAAAAACTTGAAAAAACATCTATCTAAATATATTCTAGATCATCGTACAAAACAATTTAAAGGGCAAGAAAAAATTGTTTTTTACCATCATCTAATATCTGGTGATTTATTCCAAAATCAGAACTCAGATGCTGCGGAGATTGGGCGACGTTTCATCTTTAGTCCACTTTGTAAGGGGTCGTCGGTCTAGGGCCAACCACTTTTTTATATCTTTTTTACAAGTTTAACATTAAAACGAGAAACAAGCTCCCCAGATATCATGATTCGAAGTTCAATAACCCCCTCCCCCCTCTTTATGCAGTACTAGTTGTGATCAGCTCTTCAAAAATAGAAAATCATAAAAATTTTCACTGCAGTCAATTGACGTACTAATTCCTCGAAACTACAGACTATACCATATCGAATGCGTTTTTTAGCACTACTTGGACAGTGGACAGATTATTACATCATTTGAATTTGATAGTTCAACAATTTATGTAATTTTTTTCGACAAATATCACGTATTGTGTCCGAATTTTACTCTTCTTTTCGTCAACATGGGACCTATGATGCTGCGCCATCTATCGAAATTAACGAGAATTAAATGTTATAAGTCGAATTTACAAAGGACTATTTCGTCACAGAGCCTCATTTTCGTGCCATGGTACCTGTTACTTATATATAGGGAACACGCCAGCGGACCCAAAGATCATTGATCAGAAGTTATTCTTTCTGTAGGTAGAAATCTGATTAAATCTACGTCTGAGGTCTTGACCAATCAGAATTTTGTAAACAAGTTAAAATAAGAATTAGCGAACAGCGCTACTAACGGAGAAGTCTTGACTAACTCTGGACAAAAAATTTCTGTAATCCTTTTACCGTTGTACTCGCTGATTTCCATCTTGGTATTTCAGTGTCTGTAGTCTTTATAAACCGGATGTACTACCAAAAGGGACTCAATTTGAGATTATTTATTGCAATCTTCAACGAAATATTCTTGGCCAAACAATACTTTCGATCCAAGGAGTAAAATACGATACTCTTACGAATACCGATGGAGTAAATGGCGATCCGCAAACATAAGCGCCATAAGATACAATTCCCACCTGTGTGTATAGACATTCGCCGTGATCAATAAGCAAAGGTCCTCCGGAATCTCCCTGATAGAAAATTTACAAAATATACCGACTTTAAAATATTCTATGTAGCTATTGCCGGAACGTGAAATCAACATAGAAAATATACTCACTTCACATGTATCTTTGCCTCCTGGCAGATATCCTGCGCAAAGCATAATTTCACTATTGATTCCCTGAGGAACATCAACATATCCTCTGTAAATCTTGTCGCATATTTTAGGATCTTGCACTTCCAAGTGTATGTGTTGTAATTTCGGACTCGAAACCTTTTCACCTTCATTCACGTTGAATGATAAAAACACGCTGGGTACATTATTCGGATAGTTACGATTCCCTGAACTGATCGACAATAATTACACGCTATTCTTTACCAAATGCAGTTATTCCCCATCCTGCAGCGATAACATCCCGTGTACCAAAATCTTCTAACGTATTTAAACATATAGGTCTGATGTAATCAGTAAACTTGTATAAACCACGAAATCTGAACAACGCAACATCGTTGTATATGTGCTTGGTGTTGTAACGTGGATGTACGATTATTTCAACGATACGGAAATCTCTTGGCTGTGCATCATCTTCGTTCGTTGATGTATCTAATTCTCCTAATCGTATCCAGGTCGGTTGACTGTGACTGTCAACAGATTTTTCTGCTTTGCATTAAAATGCTATTATAGTCTATCGACCTACGACGGATACTGGAAGGTGGGGGAGGTGTCAGTGGCGTAAATACGGAGGAGTTTTCGAGTTTGTACAAACCTCCGAGCAAAATTCATTTTTAAAAACGAACAAACAGTGAAATTCAACGTTCAGAGCTTTGAAATATGTCAAAATACTAATTTTTTTGACCCCTGACCTTCGAAATTTCGCAAAATTTTTGCCTACGCTTTGCTCGGGTAATATATTTCTGATTTTCTAACGAAAATTTCAGCAAATTGGCCCCCCTTTCGAAGTTCTTAATAGGTACGCTACTGAGGGGGGGGGGTCAACAAAATCCGGTTTGGGGTCATAGAAGACCATTACGATCATTTTTAACCATGTCAGATATTTATTTATTGACATGGATATGTCTGGAGGGGGTCATTTTTTAAAAATTGACATCTTTGATTTTGATTTTTGCCCTTAATGTTGAAATGTTAACGTGGGTGAAAAAATTTTAAAAATTGTAAAAGAAAAAATTAAGAAATTCAAAATTTTTTTTAATTAATCAATAAAAAAATGAAAAATTGAAGAAATTTATTCATTTATTGACATGGATATGTTTTAGGGCTGGTGGACAATTTTTGAAAAGTGTGACGTTTTTAATTTTTGGATTTTATGTTAGAATGTTAACATGGATAAGTCCTGGAAATTCGATAGTTTGATAAAATTCACGGTGAAAGATGAGTATGGCTGATTTTTGGACTTTATGTTGAAATGTTCAAGTTGACTAAAATATTGGACTTTATGCAAGAACATTAACATGGATATGTCATAAGGGTGAGAGTTTGATAAAACACACGATGAAAGATGAGTATGGCTGATTTTTGGACTTTATGTTGAAATGTCCAAGTTGACTAAAATATTGGACTTTATGTTAGAACATTAACATGGATATGTTATAAGGATGAGACAGTTTGATAAAACCCACAATGAAAGACGAGTATGTCTGATTTTTGGACTTTATGTTAGAATGTTAACATGGATAAGTCCTGGAAATTCGATAGTTTGATAAAACTCATGGCGAAAGATGAGTATGGCTGATTTTTGGACTTTATGTTGAAATGTCCAAGTTGAGTAAAATATTGGACTTTATGTTAGAACATTAACATGGATATGTTATAAGGATGAGACAGTTTGATAAAACCCACAATAAAAGATGAGTATGTCTGATTTTTGGACTTCATGTTAGAATGTTAACATGGACATGTCTTAAGAGTGGGGCAGTTTGATAAAACTCATGATGAAAGATGAGTATACCTGATTTTTGGACAAGTTAAAATGTCCAAGTTGAGTAATGCTTTAAACTTTCGATTTGAAGTGTTTAATCAAAAACTCGATGAAACATGATCATCAATGATTTTCGACTTTACGTTAAAACGTTGACATGGATATTTCAATGGGGAGGGGGGGAGGGCAGTTTGATTTGTCGAGTGCGAAGAGAAATTAAGAAAAGTGATAGTTGATTTTATGATTTCAAGTTTGAACATATGGATGTCCAATCGAAAATATCAAAAAAACAAAATAAATTAAAAAACTAATCAAAAATTAAATTGAAAAAATTTTAAAAATTGAAAAATTGAGGAAATTTTACTTGTTTATTTAGTTATGAAATGTTAATTGTGAGAAAAGTGATGATGATGGTTTTTTGTTTCTGCAATTTGTGTTAAAATGTTTAAGTTAAATAAAGTTGAAAAGAAATTGATGAGTAGGTGACGTATGTTTTTGATGAAGTGACATTTCATCAAAAACATACACCACGTTAACTATCATCATAATTTTTTAGCGTTACAAATCCAAGATCTCCAATTTTTCCCTGAAAGGGAAAAGTGCCTAATTTTTTTCTTTGTTTTTTCCCCAAAACTAAAAATTATTTGCTTAGCTCGATACCGACCAAAATCAATCAAATTTGGGAAATGGGCTACGATTAGCGGCGGATTTAATATTCTAGAGTGGAGATGACCTCGGGTCAAAATTCAGTTACGCCCAAATTTGAGGAAGGGGGTGCTGATGAGCTAAAATTACAAAAAATGTTTATTTTGAGAAAATCGATTGACAATCCAAAGTTATATAACAAATTCAAGAATCAGCCTCCCAGGTCAATTAAAAAGAGGAGGTATGAGGGTTTTTGACATTTTTGACCTTAGAAAAGGTTGTTACTCCCCTATCTCTCCTTTAAAATGAGCTCAGAAGCTGAAATTTGATTTGTAGACTTTGTGGTAGGTGATAGATGTGCCTTTCGGGATTTCAACTTTTCAGATTCATTGCATCCCCTTACAGTTCCAAAAATGTAGTTTTTTGGCAGGTTTTTCTTTTTTTTGAGTTTGGTCCTCGCACCCCTCCCCAAATTATGCTAGAAAATTGAAATTTGGTATGTAGATTTAGCAGTTCTTAGATGTACGTTTTGGTAGTATTGACTTTTTAGCCCCATTGCCTACCCTCTCCCCTGCCTAATTCTATCGTTTTTTTTTTTGTTTTTTTTTTTCATATAAATAAAGTGCATGGTTACAGAACTTGTAGAAAGTACGATTTATGGAAACATAACTTACCTGGCATCCTCATCGGTACAGTGTGCAGCTCCCAGTACAAAGTGATGACTAATCAATGAACCACCGCAGTCCCAATCTACTTTTGGGGGTTGTAGACCAAATCCAATTAAAGCCTTTAAAAATAATTTTTTTTCAAAATCATTTTTCTCAGGATCATAAGAAAATTCCTTGAAAGCTTTACCATGTGAGAAAATTGCTTTGGTTTTGAATAATCACCTCCAATGATGGAGTTCTGAAAATAAGGTTTGATTGGACGAGCAATTTTTGATCGATTTCTTTTGGCACATGCATATCTTGAGTATATTCTACACACTAACCCATCAAAATTGTGATTAGAGTACATTCTATCAGGTATGAAAATTTCTAAATCGCATACATGAGTAGTTGAGTATTGGTAGAATTTTTGGATTAGTAGAGTTACTTTATAATAAAACCAGATAAACAAAATTTGTAACATTTTGGAAAATTTTCATCCTTTAAACAATTTGTTTGTATGGTTGCGGATAAATTATTTTTCTGCGATATTTGAATCAGTTTTTGCGATTTTGTGAACATTTTTCAACCCCCTGTTTTGAATAAAATTATGAATAATATTAAAATAATTGAACAAAGTTTGTACTTCTTTCTGCTATTTCTCCAGGACGTCTATGCGAATTTCTTTTCAATATGGTGTCGTCGTGTTCTTCTTCATTATGTGATTCCAATATTACACTTCCTGCGCCAGGGGGTACATTATTACTAAGTATCAAATATTTTAGTTAAAATTAAAAATAGGTACGCGTATTTAGATACCAGTCTAATTTTTTTTTCATGTGTTGGGTATAGAGTGATCAAATTTTGAAATTTTAATGTTATAACAAAGCTCAATGTACCTAATTTTGTTTATTTGAAAAAAAAAATCAGTTTCGATTAAATCAGTACCTAATTTGTGTTTTAGGCGTTAAAAAACTTGTACACGTATGTATAACTAAAGCAAAGAAACCCTGATAAACTGTGACCCAATGACCCAAAAGAGATCCATTGCAAAGGGGGGGAAGGGGGTGGCGACGTTGCGGCTCTCTTAATATGCTGTATCGACTCCTCTTCGAGTTGTCTGTAAATAGTCTTTTAAAATAATTCTGTTCAGTTTTGAGCTTAAGGATACCGTTTGGAAAATGCTATCGAAGAAATTTCTGCCATTTTATTTATATTTTGAGAGAGCTATAGCTTCCCATTCTATTGAATCTGTTTTCAATCTCGTTAACTAGGATTTTGGATGAGCTCCTAATGATGTGGAAAGGTTTCAAGGTGGGGAGCTAAACAGTCGACGCCTCTAAAAAGCACATCTAGGACTTATACTAGATCAACATACCAAATTTTAGCTACCTAACCCAATGATGGGGGGTGGGGGGGGTTATGCGAAGAACAAACTCTGAAGTAAGAAAAACCGACCATAAAACTAAACTTTCGGGGCTGTGAGGGGGTGCAATGACGCTGAAAAGTCAAGACCCCCCCCCCAAAAGGCACATGTATGACCCCTGCTATGGCCCGCATACCAAATTTCAACT